>WNWK01002153.1:0-75000 GCA_009830355.1 Cherax destructor | reverse complement strand
TGAACAATAATTAGCCTGACTGCTTATGAAGATACGTTACCTATGATTATTAATTCTGATTACTTATTACTCTTAACGACCGATTAATATGAATGAAGACTGCTGATTGATAATTTATGACTATGTAGGAATGATTATTGGTTTGAACTGAAACCTTATCAATGATGTGCTAGAGAAGTATAAGGTACGTTTTATGAATACAGTGGACCCTCGGTTTTCGTGCATCTCCAAACTCGAACACTTGTGTAAGTGTATTTTCGTAAGTGCTTTTGTAAGTGTATTTTTTGGGGGTCTGAAATTACTAATCTAATTTACATTTGTCCTTATGGGAATAAATTCGTTCGGTAACGGCACTCAAACATCATTCTGAAGAGAATTTTCAACGAAAACCGAGGGTCCACTGTATTGACTAAAGTTAGTAACTGAATTTTGGCGATAACTGTAGCAAAGTTACAGGGTCCGTGTACCTGATGACTGTTTAAAGCTGTACACAGTTGATTTTATCCTTGACTCTTCTAACAGGAAATATTTAAAGACCAAAACTGAATTGGCTGTGAGGAACCCATTTCACCAGTACTGAATAGTTTGTATATGTATATCAAAGAAGTTAGGATTTTGAGAGATGTTTTCTCTCCGTCTGTGTTACGTGGATGTGATAGGCTCATGATATTCTAGTTTTAGTGGATCAGCAGAAATACTTGATAAATAGATAATTGAGAAATTTGAAGAACTCTGTTACCATGTGGATGATTCAAAGCTCCTGGCCATAAAATATGTACAATACATTTACCAAAGAAAAACGGACAAACAATAATAATTAATAACATGACTACAACAAATAAAAACTATCACACCAGGTTAAAATAACAAGCATCCGTTAAAAATCCAGTTTAATCAATATCAAAAGCCTCTTACAGAAACTCTACTAATTACAAAAACCCTGATGAAAGCAGAAAGGTTTAAGCCACAGGCAAGCTGTTAAAATTTGGTCCAGAGTCAACTGCATAGCGAGTCATCTAGAGAGGCCAAGAGCACCTACAACCAAGAGGCTACGGGTGAGAGATTTATGCCTGATGTTTTGGCTACTAACATCCACAGGAGTCAGTAAGGACCCCAAAAGAATACCGCTTCTGTCTGGCACAGAGCACCCAACTTCCCACATAAGAGGGTGGGCATTAAAAATTTCCCAGAACAATTGGAAATTTTTTAATGGATTACCAGAGTATTCAGATGAACCTTAATGTAACAGATGGCAACAAAATCCAAGAGTCCTACATTCCTTTATTAACAGCTCCTGGAGGGAGTGTAGAGGAATAAAAAAGCAAATTTGAAACCAAGCGACAACTACATTGTCCCAAGTTTAGTCGTCTTGAAAAATACAACTGAAAGGTCATTTATTCTGAAAGCGAACACTAATGTCCTTAGTATGATGCCCAGTTTCCCCAACAGATCAATTGAAAGTATACATCGAACCGAAGGAGGTCAAGTGAGGCGCCTCCAAGGTAACGTCCATCTAGAAAACGCTACACACACAAACGTCCCTTTTTACATTTGCTGGCTGGCCCTTGGTCGCAGTTTAGCATGCAAAGTGTAAGCGCCATCCAAAGGCCCAAAATAGTTGGAGAAGAGTAGGTTCTATGGGAATCATCAGCTCCTGTTTTCTTTCAGGAGCAATTTTAGAGGTCTGGGAAGCAGAGCCTTTTGAGTGACTGTCAGATGACTTCCGTGGTAGGAAGCGTCCAGTGGCTAGTCATCATATAACGAAAACCCGCTTCAGAAAACCATTGTTCTGTTTCCTGACGAATCACCGTTCCATTTAGACATAAAGGATTGGCACTAAGGATTTCTAAAGTTTTCGTTTTTTGATATTCATCTGATACTTAGAGCCTGATGACAACCCACACCCCTTGGAAGATGGGGAATCCGCCATGCTGCCCCGACTAAAAGCATTGGACCGGCGCTCCTGAGAGAGCTTCAAGTACTTTGAGTTCTCTTTCTGGACCACGATGTGTCCGACGGGGTTCCAGGATGGCGGACCAATAGAGACATGAACAGAGAAATGATGTTGAGGGCGACTACAGTTGTTTCTACTGACCAGGCACCCCAGAGAAAGAGGATGCCTCTCACTCTCACCCTTTGCGTCCACCAGGACACCCCCCCTCTCCCTTCCTGGCAGATGTACCCCAAAGGGAAGTCAATCTCTGGGACGGTGGTCGCCTGGACAGGTGGTAGGGCCACCAGTAAGGTGTCAGAAGGCTAAGCAGAATTGAGACCCCGAGGGAAGGTTGGTTGGTCGATTGGTTTGGAAACAGGACAAGTGTTTCCTGACATAGGTCTTAAGTCATATGATGACCCTCAACTGTAGCTTTTTGTTATTAGATCGAGGCCTTCCATGACCATTCCTTACCGAGAGACACCCACAGCAGTTGGTGTCCTTCGGCTAGAGGCAAAGGTGACGTCAGTTTGCTAAGATGCAGGAAGAATTCCTTCCTATTAGCCTGTACAAAACTCATAATTTTCAACATAAACATAGCGCAGTCGTAAACACGCGTGCACCTGAGGCAACAGAGGGTACGGAACACGCGTATTTACATTCCGATCTCTACACCTGAGATGTATTAGCAAGGGAAAGTCATATTGGTCTAATATGAGGGCTGGTGAATAATGCTCAGGAGAACACCACCCACCGCAATCACTCCAGGAGTAACTGACAATGAGCCTTCTCATAATCCTTAGAGCAAAACAAAATGAATGGAGAAAATCCTTGGCACGCAAACCAATTAGAGAAAGGAGGAGAGGTTGCTGGGTTCTTAGACTTAGCAGCTCCAAGAACGCCGCCATGATTGGGAAGAAATCCTTGAGAATTTTTCTTTCTAGAATTGCCTCTAGACTTGCAAAAAAAGTTTACTCTGGAAATGGAGTAGTTGAGAGCTCTTCCACTTTTAGTTATTCATATTAAGTGATGGGAGTTTTTTAATTCAATGCATATAACATGCATAAAAAAAATACATGGGCAAATGTACATCACTACTCTATCAGAGAAGGGTCAAAGGGACAAATTTAGCTGAATGTTTCTTATGGCAGTCCCCGTCTTTATTAGGAAGTCTTATATAAGATTTGATACAATATTTGGAATCTGCTAGTTTTCGGCAACCACGCATGTTGATTAATACTCTGTTTTTTAAAACTAAGGAAAAAAAAGTTTTCAACTCTTAGCCCAAGGCTGAATATAAACATGAGAATGAATTGTGATTGCTTATCACACAAGCGCAAACAGTTAAATATAAGCTTATAAATAACTTGCTAAAATGCCTCACTGAGTGTGTATATTGATCCTTGCATTGAGTTGAAATATACATTAAATAAAAAAAACTTGGAAAACTACGCTCCAATAACACAAATATTTGACTAATTTAGCCCAAAAAATTAAGTGTTTTGCCTCAGCATGTCGTAAAGGATATGAACATAACGAAAGTTAGGTTTTAATAAACAAAATATACAGAGGATCGGAAAGAAACGATTGGGGCAGATACGAGTTGCTACGTATATAATGAGGAAAACAAACACACACACACACACACAGATCAAGGTATATATAACAGCAAGCAGCTGGTCGGAATAGCGAGACCAGCATAATAATATCTCTCCTCTTTATTGCCTTTATAAACATCTTCCCGGTACAGAAAACACAGACTTCTATTCCTAGAGCAATATTGTGCGTGCTCCTTGGTATGTGGTATGTGAGTAATAGAGTTCCTCCAGTAATTCTCCTTTTTTCTCTTTCTTGCTGCAAGCTTGTTGAAGCAAGCAGAGCAGTGAGCTGGTATTAAAGTTTCCTCTTTTGAAGTAATATATATCTGGAAAGACTTTTTTTTTACCTTCTGGCTGTTGTGTTTTATTCTTGTATTTTCCTTTGATTTTTAGGTTGCAGAGCAATTAATTTTCCCTTGATATTATTCTGCTTGTGTTCCCTTGATATTATTCTGTTTGTGTTCCCTTGATATTATTCTGTTTGTGTTCCCTTGATATTATTCTGCTTGTGTTCCCTTGATATTATTCTGCTTGTGTTCCCTTGATATTATTCTGCTTGTGTTCCCTTGATATTATTCTGTTTGTGTTCCCTTGAGATTATTATGTTTGTGTTCCCTTGATATTATTCTGCTTGTGTTCCCTTGATATTATTCTGCTTGTGTTCCCTTGAGATTATTCTGTTTGTGTTCCCTTGATATTATTCTGCTTGTGTTCCCTTGATATTATTCTGCTTGTGTTCCCTTGATATTTTTCTGCTTGTGTTCCCTTGGTATTATTCTGCTTGTGTTCCCTTGGTATTATTCTGTTTGTGTTCCCTTTATATTATTCTGCTTGTGTTCCCTTGATATTATTCTGCTTGTGTTCCCTTGATATTATTCTGCTTGTGTTCCCTTGATATTATTCTGCTTGTGTTCCCTTGATATTATTCTGCTTGTGTTCCCTTGATATTATTCTGCTTGTGTTCCCTTGGTATTATTCTGCTTGTGTTCCTTGATATTATTCTCTTTGTGTTCCTTGGTATTATTCTGTTTGTGTTCCCTTGATATTATTCTGCTTGTGTTCCCTTGATATTATTCTGCTTGTGTTCCCTTGATATTATTCTGCTTGTGTTCCCTTGATATTATTCTGCTTGTGTTCCCTTGGTATTATTCTGCTTGTGTTCCCTTGATATTATTCTGTTTGTGTTCCCTTGATATTATTCTGTTTGTGTTCCCTTGATATTATTCTGTTTGTGTTCCCTTGATATTATTCTGCTTGTGTTCCCTTGATATTATTCTGCTTGTGTTCCCTTGATATTATTCTGCTTGTGTTCCCTTGATATTATTCTCTTGTGTTCCCTTGATATTATTCTGCTTGTGTTCCCTTGATATTATTCTGCTTGTGTTCCTTGGTATTATTCTGCTTGTGTTCCCTTGATATTATTCTCTTGTGTTCCCTTGATATTATTCTGCTTGTGTTCCCTTGATATTATTCTGCTTGTGTTCCCTTGATATTATTCTCTTGTGTTCCCTTGGTATTATTCTGCTTGTGTTCCCTTGATATTATTCTGCTTGTGTTCCCTTGATATTATTCTGCTTGTGTTCCCTTGATATTATTCTCTTGTGTTCCCTTGATATTATTCTGCTTGTGTTCCCTTGATATTATTCTGCTTGTGTTCCCTTGATATTATTCTCTTGTGTTCCCTTGGTATTATTCTGCTTGTGTTCC
Source organism: Cherax destructor (assembly GCA_009830355.1). Taxonomy (NCBI): domain Eukaryota; kingdom Metazoa; phylum Arthropoda; class Malacostraca; order Decapoda; family Parastacidae; genus Cherax; species Cherax destructor. Next base: position 69,762 of record WNWK01002153.1, on the reverse strand, counting down.
CTTGATATTATTCTGCTTGTGTTCCCTTGATATTATTCTGCTTGTGTTCCCTTGATATTATTCTGCTTGTGTTCCCTTGATATTATTCTCTTGTGTTCCCTTGGTATTATTCTGCTTGTGTTCCCTTGATATTATTCTGTGTGTGTTCCCTTGATATTATTCTGCTTGTGTTCCCTTGATATTATTCTGCTTGTGTTCCCTTGATATTATTCTCTTGTGTTCCCTTGATATTATTCTGCTTGTGTTCCCTTGATATTATTCTGCTTGTGTTCCCTTGATATTATTCTGCTTGTGTTCCCTTGATATTATTCTGCTTGTGTTCCCTTGATATTATTCTGCTTGTGTTCCCTTGATATTATTCTGCTTGTGTTCCCTTGATATTATTCTGCTTGTGTTCCCTTGATATTATTCTGCTTGTGTTCCCTTGATATTATTCTGTTTGTGTTTATTTTTACCATGAAGTGTATTCTCGTTTTCTTTCATCCTCTTGTGCTATCGGAAACGCGTAAGTAGTACGCTGGTTTGTCGCATCTGCTTGTTAGTTATAATGTACTTGCGGATCAATAGCAACGCTCCCGGCTCGCCAACCAAACACTGGGGGTTCGATGCTCGGGTGGGTGGAGACCTGGACGTGTTCCCTTGCACCAATTAATAAATAACTTAGTAACAGGTCATCGAGAGATTGATACCCGTGACAGGACTCTGTCCTAACAAATATTAGAACAACAGTAGGTGTTAGCAGGGTGTTGCCCTGGCTAACACATCCTCCAGGATAATAGTCGGAATAAAGTTTTCAACACTTGTTCAGAACCTTAAGTTATCGGTTATATTTTTGACGAAAATGACAAGAGGAAAATGTTTTACATTTTCTAGACTAATTATTAAGGTAGCCGTCTCAAGGTAGCCGTCTCAAGGTAGCCGTCTCAAGGTAGCCGTCTCAAGGTAGCCGTCTCAAGGTAGCCGTCTCAAGGTAGCCGTCTCAAGGTAGCAGTCTCAAGGTAGCAGTCTCAAGGTAGCAGTCTCAAGGTAGCAGTCTCAAGGTAGCAGTCTCAAGGTAGCAGTCTCAAGGTAGCAGTCTCAAGGCAGCCGTCTCAAGGTAGCCGTCTCAAGGTGAGCCGTCTCAAGGTAGCCGTCTCAAGGTAGCCGTCTCAGGTAGCCGTCTCAAGGTAGCCGTCTCAAGGTAGCCGTCTCAGGTAGCCGTCTCAAGGTAGCCGTCTCAAGGTAGCCGTCTCAAGGTAGCCGTCTCAAGGTGAGCCGTCTCAAGGTAGCCGTCTCAAGGTGAGCCGTCTCAAGGTAGCCGTCTCAGGTAGCCGTCTCAAGGTAGCCGTCTCAAGGTAGCCGTCTCAAGGTAGCCGTCTCAAGGTAGCCGTCTCAAGGTAGCCGTCTCAAGGTAGCAGTCTCAAGGTAGCAGTCTCAAGGTAGCAGTCTCAAGGTAGCAGTCTCAAGGTAGCCGTCTCAAGGTAGCCGTCTCAAGGTAGCCGTCTCAAGGTAGCCGTCTCAAGGTAGCCGTCTCAAGGTAGCCGTCTCAAGGTAGCCGTCTCAAGGTAGCCGTCTCAAGGTAGCCGTCTCAAGGTAGCCGTCTCAAGGTAGCCGTCTCAAGGTAGCCGTCTCAAGGTAGCCGTCTCAAGGTAGCCGTCTCAAGGTAGCCGTCTCAAGGTAGCCGTCTCAAGGTAGCAGTCTCAAGGTAGCCGTCTCAAGGTAGCAGTCTCAAGGTAGCCGTCTCAAGGTAGCCGTCTCAAGGTAGCCGTCTCAAGGTAGCCGTCTCAAGGTAGCCGTCTCAAGGTAGCCGTCTCAAGGTAGCCGTCTCAAGGTAGCAGTCTCAAGGTAGCAGTCTCAAGGTAGCAGTCTCAAGGTAGCAGTCTCAAGGTAGCAGTCTCAAGGTAAGTTCTTCATAGTTCTCCCTCAAATCACTGTTTCTTGCTTCACGTAACCATGATTAATAGGAACCATTGCTGTCCTTGCCGAGTGCTCCCTATCCATTTCATGGTCTTCCTTCTCCCTAATGTTTTCAGTTTTCATAAAGCAAGTCGTCCTTACTATTATGTAATAAAAGTTTCGAACCTCAGTTTCTGAATGTTACCTGTCAACTTACCAACGTAGATTTCTTTACCTAATGATGATTTAGCCTAGATTATGTTAGCACAAAGTAGATTACGTTAGGTAAAGGGCAACGAATGCAACTAATGTGACATTTTATTGTGGCAACGTTTCGCCAGAGCGATAATTCTACCATTATTACTAAAGTAGGTTGTATTTTCCTATGAAAACCCATGTAATCCACAAATAGGCAGATTAAGAAAAATAGGGCAGATTCACGTCTGGCAACTCGGTGGCTGAGCATCATCAGGAAACGTTTAAAATCTGGATGTAAACAGCTGGCGAGGCGAGAATTAATGGTATAAATCTGACTCTTGCTGTCCGTCTGTCTTCCACTGCGATTTTTCCTACTCTTGTGGTATCTTATCTCCCTTCACCTTCCTCTCTGCCTCCCTTTTAACTTTTTTTTCTTCTTCCTTTCCTGCGTCCATCAATCCATTAATTTCTTCCTATTTTCTTCCCTGCCTGTCTCTCATTCCTCCCCTCTCTCTTTTACCCCTCTCTCTCATTCCCCTCTCTCTCTCATTCCCCTCTCTCTCTCATTCACCTCTCTCTCTCATTCCCCTCTCTCTCTCTCATTCCCCCCTCTCTCTTTCATTCCCCCCCTCTCTCTCTCTCTCTCATTCATCTCTCTCTCTTATTCCCCTCTCTCTCTCATTCCCCTCTCTCTCTCATTCCCCTCTCTCTCTCATTCCCCTCTCTCTCTCATTCCCCTCTCTCTCTCATTCCCCTCTCTCTCTCATTCCCCTCTCTCTCTCATTCCCCTCTCTCTCTCATTCCCCTCTCTCTCTCATTCCCCTCTCTCTCTCATTCCCCTCATTCATCTGTTTGTGACTCGATAAAGCCCACTGCGCGGGCGAAACGTTGTCAATAAAGGATCACATTATACTGCTTATGTGTTTATTTTCCCTCTCTCTTCATTCCCCCTCTCTCTCTCATTCCCCCTCTCTCTCTCATCCCCCTCTCTCTCTCATTCCCCCTCTCTCTCTCATTCCCCCTCTCTCTCTCATCCCCCTCTCTCTCTCATTCCCCCTCTCTCTCTCATTCCCCCTCTCTCTCTCATTCCCCCTCTCTCTTCATTCCCCCTCTCTCTCTCATTCCCCCTCTCTCTCTCATTCCCCCTCTCTCTCTCATTCCCCTCTCTCTCTCATTCCCCCTCTCTCTCTCATTCCCCCTCTCTCTCTCATTCCCCCTCTCTCTCTCATTCCCCCTCTCTCTCTCATTCCCCCTCTCTCTCTCATTCCCCCTCTCTCTCTCATTCCCCCTCTCTCTCTCATTCCCCTCTCTCTCTCTCATTCCCCCTCTCTCTCATTCCCCTCTCTCTCTCATTCCCCCTCTCTCTCATTCCCCTCTCTCTCATTTCCCCTTCTCTCTCATCCCCCTCTCTCTCATCCCCCTCTCTCTCATTCCCCCTCTCTCTCATTCCCCCTCTCTCTCATTCCCCCTCTCTCTCATTCCCCCTCTCTCTCATTCTCCCTCTCTTTCTCCCCTCTCTCTCATTCTCCCCTCTCTCTCATTCTCCCCTCTCTCATTCCTCTATCTCCCCATTCACATTTACTTATAGTCAGATATATTCTTACAAAATTCCCCTACCTCTTCCTATCTTTCCTCTGTTTCATATTATAATATATCTTCCGCTCACTCAGAGATGGAGACATCTTCATAAAAATTACATTTATCCAGTGTATGGTATAGGGCATCATGAGAGACAGCAATTCCCAGGTGATATACACCCCAGCTATGCTGGAATAAGAACATAAGAATGGAGGAACACTGCAGAAGGCCTACTGGCCCATACAAGGCAGGTCCTTATCAAAACCACCACTACCTAAGAATTTACTCCTGTACTCACGACACTAATCAAACCCAGCCCCTCCCACTCATATATTTGTCCAATCTCTTTTTAAAGCCACCCAAGGTCCTAGCCTCTATCACCCTACTCGGAAGATTGTTCCACGCATCTACAACTCTGTTCGAAAACCAGTACTTGCCTATGTCCTTTCTAAATCTAAATTTATCCAATTTAAATCCGTTATTTCTGGTTCTTACTTGGTTCGATATCCTCAGGAATGAAACCTTTGAAGCTGTGGTAGCTGGTGAACCCTTGCTGGAATGCTGGACGATATTCTCATTGCCTTAATGAAGTCTCACAACTCCGCCTGACAGATATCAACATCCTGTATCAACTCAATTATGTGTGATGAAATAAAGCAGGGGAAAGTATAGCTTGTGTTCCCACTGCGTGGCCTGGTCAGGGATCGGGCCGCCACTGCGTGGCCTGGTCAGGGATCGGGCCGCCACTGCGAGGTCTGGTCAGGGATCGGGCCGCCACTGCGAGGTCTGGTCAGGGTTCGGGCCGCCACTGCGAGGTCTGGTCAGGGTTCGGGCCGCCACTGCGAGGTCTGGTCAGGGTTCGGGCCGCCACTGAGAGGTCTGGTCAGGGATCGGGCCGCCACTGCGTGGCCTGGTCAGGGATCGGGCCGCCACTGCGAGGTCTGGTCAGGGATCGGGCCGCCACTGCGTGGCCTGGTCAGGGATCGGGCCGCCACTGCGAGGTCTGGTCAGGGATCGGGCCGCCACTGCGAGGTCTGGTCAGGGATCGGGTCGCCGGAGCATTGACCCCCGGAACACCCTCCAGGTACGCTGCGTATCATATCAGGTTAGCAGCACACTGTTGATGTATCCAATTTTGTTTCGTAAACAAATCTGTCCCTTTCACTCCCATTTCCCCTCTCCCTCTCTCTCCTTCACACCTCTCTCCTACCATCCCCGCCTCGCTACATCCCTCCCTCCCTCTCCTTCACACCTCTCTCCTACCATCCCCGCCTCGCTACATCCCTCCCTCCACAAATCCTAACTCACTGGTCATTATTTGCTACTTATGACGATTGACTGCTGAAGTTAATGATGCATTTCATAATGGTTTTTGTGAAATAAAACGAGCAAATTCTGTCTACCTCTGCAAATAGATAGCCAAGGCGGTACTGTCTTCTTTATGATAACCAGAGATAATTCAAAGTTTGAGCTAAATAACAAGTGTTATCGGGGAAAGACTAGCAGTAATTTTGAATACTTTCTTTACGAAATTCTTGGAAAAAGGAAAAAAGAAGTTAAAAGAGATATTCACACATTCAGAGTTACAAACATAAGATTCGTTGATGATATTATGTTTGCGACTCAAAATTAAAGTACAAACCTTTTCAATAGTTTACGGTGGAAATGGAGTAGGATAAAACAATTCCATTCTTAGAAATCCACGTTTACTAACGGTAGGTAGTTTAGTTTCAGTGTAAATAAAAAAACAAGAACTATATGAGCTAATATACGATATAACTAATGGCTATTGGGTTAATGTCAAATAGTTTTTTTTATGCTCAATGTCTCTGATCACTAACAATTCTCTCGTGGAGTAGTTGACAGAACGTTCAGAAAAGCTATTAGTTTTTAGTAACCATTTAGGTGGAATGATATTGCTCTCTGAAGCTAATATACACTTTACAGCTCCCCACAAAAGGCTAAATAAAAAAAGCAAAAATATTTTGGCGTTGCCTTTCAGTGAGTATCGATCAACTCTCAGACGCTGAAACAATTCCATGTTAAGTGTTTTTAAAAAATGTCAATAGTTAAACACAAGCTCCTGGAGCACTCACTTGAGTGCCTCACCTGGGTGTGTATATTGATCCAGTTTATGGAATGTTAAAACGAATACATTAAACAAACAAGGGAAGGCTTTAGAAGCAAGGATCCATTAGCAGAAATGTATGATTCATTCAGGCCAAGTATAAAGTGGCTTGTCCCTGTATTTGTCGGTCACTGGGCATTGGTAAAGAAAATAACATTAAATGTGGACGAGTGAAGGACTAGTGAAGATTTAGCATTAACGTACACGAGACTCCAATAATTCGATTGAGTAGCGACAGAAATCAAAGACTACATGTATACTGACACACACACACACACACACACACACACACACACCAGAACGAGTCCTTGGTTCACCCAGAGGTGTAGGGAGGCAAAAAGTAAGTGTAATAGAGAATGGAAAAAGTACAGAAGACAAAGGACCCAGGAAAATAAAGAGATTAGCCGAAGAGCCAGAAACGAATATGCACAGGTAAGAAGGGAGGCTCAGCGACAATATGAAAATGATATAGCATCAAAAGTCAAGTCTGACCCGAAGCTGCTGTATAGCCACATCAGGAGGAAAACAACAGTCAAGGACCAGGTAATCAGGCTGAGAAAGGAAGGTGGGGAGTTCACAATAAATGACCAAGAGGTATGTGAGGAGCTCAACATGAGATTTAAAGAAGTATTTACACAGGAGACAGGAAGGACTCCAGGAATTCAGAATAGGGAGGTATACCAACAAGTGCTGGATGAAATACACACAACCGAGGAGGAGGTGAAGAAGCTGCTATGTGAACTCGATACCTCAAAAGCGGTGGGACCGGACAACATTTCTCCGTGGGTCCTTAGAGAGGGAGCAGAGATGTTGTGTGTGCCACTAACACAAATCTTCAACACATCCATTGAAACTGGGCAACTACCTGAGGCGTGGAAGATGGCAAATGTAGTCCCAATTTTTAAGAAAGGAGACAGAAACGAGGCATTAAACTACAGACCTGTGTCACTGACGTGTATAGCATGCAAAGTCATGGAGAAGATCATCAGGAGGAGAATGGTGGAGCACCTAGAAAGACACAAGCTTATAAACGACAACCAGCATGGTTTCAGGGAAGGAAAATCCTGTGTCACAAACCTACTGCAGTTTTATGACAAGGTAACAGAAGTAAGACACGAGAGAGAGGGGGGGATAGACTGCATTTTTTGGACTGCAAGAAGGCGTTCGACACAGTTCCTCACAAGAGATTAATGCAAAAGCTAGAGGATCAGGCACACGTAACAGGAAAAGCACTGCAATGGATCAGAGAATATCTGACAGGGAGGCAACAACGAGTCATGGTACGTGACGAGATGTCAGAGTGGGCACCTGTGACGAGTGGAGTTCCACAAGGGTCAGTCCTAGGACCTGTACTGTTTTTGGTATATGTGAATGACATAACGGAAGGGATAGACTCAGAAGTGTCCCTGTTTGCAGATGATGTGAAGTTAATGAGAAGAATCAAATCAGTCGAGGATCAGGCAGGAATACAAAGAGACCTGGACAGGCTGCAAGCCTGGTCCAGTAACTGGCTCCTTGAATTTAACCCTGCCAAATGTAAAGTCATGAATATCGGGGAAGGGCAAAGAAGACCGCAGACAGAGTATAGTCTAGGTGGCCAAAGACTGCAAACCTCACTCAAAGAAAAAGATCTTGGGGTGAGTATAATACCGAGCACATCTCCTGAGGCACACATCAATCAGATAACTGCTGCAGCATACGGGCGGCTGGCAAACCTAAGAATAGCGTTCCAATACCTCACCAAGGAATCATTCAAGACTCTGTATACCATATACGTCAGGCCCATACTGGAGTATGCAGCACCAGTTTGGAACCCACACCTGGTCAAGCACGTCAAGAAATTAGAGAAAGTGCAAAGGTTTGCAACAAGACTAGTCCCAGAGCTAAGGGGATTGTCCTACGAAGAAAGGTTAAGGGAAATCGGCCTGACGACACTAGAGGACAGGAGGGTTAGGGGAGACATGATAACGACATATAAAATACTGCGAGGAATAGATAAGGTGGACAGAGACAAGATGTTCCAGAGAGGGGACACAGAAACAAGGGGTCACAATTGGAAGTTGAAGACTCCTATGAGTCAAAGGGATGTTAGGAAGTATTTCTTCAGTCATAGAGTTGTCAGGAAGTGGAATAGCTTGGAAAGCGACATAGTGGAGGCAGGAACCATACATAGTTTTAAGACTAGGTTTGATAAAGCTCATGGAGCAGGGAGAGAGAGGACCTAGTAGCAATCAGTGAAGAGGCGGGGCCAGGAGCTATGACTCGACCCCTGCAACCACAAATAGGTGAGTACACAGTCATAGCCAGGAGCTATGACTCGACCCCTGAAACCACAACTAGGTGAGTGTACACACACACACACACACACAAACTACAAAGAGACCTGGACTACAAAGAGACCTGGACTACAAAGAGGCCTGGACAGGCTGGACATGTGGTCCAGCAACTGGCTACTCGAATTTAACCCCGCTAAATGCAAAGTCATGAATATCGGGAAAGGGCAAAGAAGATCGCAGACAGAGTATAGGCTAGGTGGCTAAAGACTGCAAACCTCACTCAAGGAGAAAGATCTTGGGGCGAGTATAATATCGAGCACATCTCCTGAAGCACACATCAATAAGATAACTGCTGCAGCATATGGGCGCCTGGCAAACCTGAGAATAGCGTTCCGATATCTTAGTAAGGAATCGTTCAAGACACTGTACACCGTGTACGTCAGGCCCATACTGGAGTATGCAGCACCAGTTTGGAACCCACACCTGGTCAAGCACGTCAAGAAATTAGAGAAAGTGCAAAGGTTTGCAACAAGGTTAGTTCCAGATATAAGTTGAATGTCCTACGAAGAAAGGTTAAGGGAAATCGGCCTGACGACACTGGAGGACAGGAGGGTTAGGGGAGACATGATAATGACATACAAAATACTAAGAGGAATAGATAAGGTGGACAGAGACAGGATGTTCCAGAGATGGGACACAGAAACAAGGAGTCACAATTGGAAGTTGAAGACTCAGATGAGTCAAAGGGATGTTAGGAAGTATTTCTTCAGTCACAGAGTTGACAGGAAGTAGAATAGTCTGACAAGTGAGGTAGTGGAGGCAGGAACCATACATAGCTTTAAGACGAGATATGATAAAGCTCATGGAGCAGGGAGAGAGAGGACCTAGCAGCGATCAGTGAAGAGGCGGGGCCAGAAGCCGAGTCTCGACCCCTGCAACCACAAATAGGTGAGTACACACTTTCTTGTATAAATGCACTACATGACGGAACGGATAGAAAGATATATATATCCGTGTTCGCAGATGTTAAAGTAAAGATTAGAATACAAACAGATGAGAACCAGAAAAGAATACTAATAAACCTGGACAGACTGCAAGTCCGGACTGTCAAGTGACTCCTGAAATTTAACCCCGGCAGATAGACAGACAGAGAGCGACAGACAGACAGGTAGACAGAGCTAGACACATACAGACATTAAAGTTAAATAATATGAATATCCCACTATCACCTATTAGGTTTTATAGCCTTTTCAGGAGTTGACAGTGGAAGTTGAGTAGGATAAAACAATTTCAGTCTTCGTTAGAACAAAAAATTAGAATAATAATTTTTCACATATTTACTCACAGACCCTTAACTAAAAAGTTGAGTTTTAATATTAGATACAGAAATCACCAACTTGCCTTCCAGTCTTCTCTGTTACAACGCTGAGTGTGTGGACACCTTATTCATTCATAAGTAAACAGGGTTTACTACGTCTATGACTTACCACTTGTTTCTATTTGCCCTAATTCTTCTCATCTTCCGAGTGGCTAACTTAACGATAAGGCTGTAGAGGCCAGGAAGGAACCTAGAAGCGGTGAGCGAAGAGGTGGGGCCAAGAGCTGAGACAGCGACAGAATTTAATACATGAAAAACGATCATGGAATCCATCGTAAGCAGCAGCTGGTCTAACAGGTTAAAGCAGCATAATATTTCCCTTAACAACTGCCTACGTAAACATCTTTCCGACACAGCAAGCACGGACGTCTCTATGTTGCAGAGCGCTGTACGTGTTCCTTGCAATGTGGTATGTGAGTAATGAAGTTCCCCGTGGAATTCTCTTTTTTTCTTTTTTCTTTATTGCCACGAGCCTGTTGAAGCGGACAAGGAGTTGGCCCTTATGTTTCCTTTACGGAAATATTTTGGGTTTGGATAGTTTTTTTCTCCTTCAGACTGATATTTCTTTATTCTCTTATGTCTTCTGTTTGTGTTAGAGTTTTATACTTTTTTAAACGTCTTATGTAACCTCGTTTCTTTTTTTTTTATCTTTCGATTTCGGAAACTTTCCAAATGCGTTGGTTTATCATATCTGTTCGTTAGTGCCTAAAACAGTGATTTAAAGGCATACCGTTCAACAGGGAGGGTGGCCGCAAGCAGTCCACCGTGCGAACCACAGCTTGGTTGGTCAGGTATCGGTCCAGCTCTCTCTTGAAGACAGCCAGGGGAAGTTTATTGGTAATGCCCCTAATATATTTTGAGAGGCAGTTATATTTTCGAGACAAATGGTTGGAAAGAATGTGTTATTTTATTTTCTAAATTAGCGCGTCCAAGTACCTGCCTCGGGGATCTACACTTCTAACTTTCTTGGGTTAAATAGTTAATATTAATCGGGATTATCCTATTTTTATACGATAATTTTTTTGCTTGGCTTCAAATGTAAGATTCTGAACGTTCAATGTCAATTTACAAAAAACAATTTCCCGTATTTTAAGTTAACTTGGATAAGGTTAGTTAGCAATGCAATTGGCAAGTTAATATAAACCTTGGTAGTAAATACCGACAAGTTGGTTTAGAAGAACCTATTGTATAAGCCTATATAAACGTATTAACCCTTTTTAAGCATATTAAATGAACGGCAGCTTCAGAGTCTGGCCAGTTGGTGAGAGTCCTCAAGAAACGTTCAGATCTGGACACTCTATGACTGTTGGAGGTTCACTGTGTGACATAAAAGAAATACTCTATTCCTGCTTGTTTTCCACTGTAAGATTCCACTATAAGACTCTTGTGCTGTCCCATGTCTTCCCACATTTCTTTTATGCCTCTCTACTTCCTCCCCTTCAAGTTTCTCTCTCTTTTTTCCTCCCTCAGCTCTAGCTTTCTCTCTCTTTCCCTAACTCCCTCCTCTTCTTCCATCATTACTCTCTCAGTCTCCGCTGTTTCCCTTCCATGCTTCCTCTATACCTACCTCCCCCTTCCCCCTCTTCTCTCTCTCTCTCTCTCTCTCCTTCCCACTGGTGTCCCTCTATTCCCGCCTCACTACTTCCCTCTATCCACCTATCCACTTAACTCCCTGATGATTATTCGCTATACACAATAACTCGAACACAGGAGAAAAATTTATGACGACATTTCGGTACGACTTAGACCATTAACTAGTAACACACTAATACACGAAGGTAAGAGAGCCAGTACATATATGCGAGAAAGATAGGAAGAAAAATAAAAAGAAGGACGTGGAAACAGTAGTGCAGGTAGTAATTTTACATAATTACACTGACTAACAAAGGTTTCAGATCACGTTTAGAAACACAGGTTTCTAACTAATTCTGGGACACTTAATTGAAATCTGAACTAAGTTTTACTCCAAGATATATAGTTACCGTGAAACAGAATCCCCAAGGTAAACGACTTCAGCAAGATAAGAGATATCAGGGAAGCCTGTCCATCAGTCTGGTGGCTGATACTGCTGGACACTGATGTGGGAGAGCGATCCTGAACACAAGTAAAAAATCCTGAAAACCGTCATGTAAATAAATATATATTTATTTTGTTTTTTTCAACAAGTCGGCCGTCTCCCACCGAGGCAGGGTGACCCAAAAAGAAAGAAAATCCCCAAAAAGAAAATACTTTCATCATTATTCAACACTTTCACCTCACTCATACATAATCACTGTCTTTGCAGAGGCGCTCAGATATGACAGCTGATTCTGATTATTATATATATATATATATATATATATATATATATATATATATATATATATATATATATATATATATATATATATATATATATATATATATATATATATGTGTGTGTGTCGCGCCGATTACAGAGAGACACACACAGAACGACCACTGTGATTGTTCTGCAGATTTTTCACAGTGGTTGTTCTGCATATTGTGATTTCACCTGTTTACTGTGATCTTATTGCATATATAATCTTCGTTACGGAAGATTAGTTTATATCATTTCCTGCACCACACTTTTTTTTTAACAAATACAGAACGTTTCCTACCGAGGAAGGATGACCCGAAAAAGAAGAAACACTTTCACCAACATTCACTCTGTCTTACTAGAGGAATGACGATACTACAGACTCGGATGCCTCTCCGAAATGCAAATATCCCCATCCCTCCTTCAAAGTGCAGACATTGTACCTATAGGACTCAAAACCAGCTAACCGGTTTCTCTGAATCCCTTCATATATGTTGCCTTGCTCACACACTAACGGCTCAAGTCGCAAAAAGATTTGCCTCCAATAACACGATCATACACGCCTGATGGATGTCCAAGCCCCTCGCTCACTAAAACTCCTTTGCTCCCTCCTTCGATCCTTTTGTAGGACGACCCCTACCCAGCTCTCCCTCAATTAGATTTGTATACCCTGCAAGTTATCCTATTTTTCTCCAACTTCTCTAAATGTCCACACTTTATATCTAAGCATTATATAATACCCTCTAATTGTTAGGCAACAAATATCATGTTTATCTTTAAATGGCCAAAATATTAATCATGCTGTTTCAAAAAACTAACGAGATTTAAACTAAACAAGCTCAGATTCGTATCAGCACATCAAACTTAAAACAACCAAACTGGTTTTTGAACTTGATAAAAATTAAATTTTGATAGCTAGTTTTACTGATGATGAATGACTTTTTTTTTGGGGTTTAACTGTCAAAAAACTAAGTTAAGTCTGCCTTTAACTGTCCAGGTTGTCGTTTATTATTTTTAGTAATGAACAGCTGATTGCCAGTTTGAGTTGATAAGTATTATTGGGAATATTACAGCACCAGTATTTAATACTTGGCTTACGAAATTCAATGAAAAGGGAGGTACTCTTCCAGTCAGTACGTGGATAAGTTGTGTTTATATTCTTCATTACGTATAAACAACAGTGGAAAACTTTGAGACTTGTCTTCTCGGTCTGAATGGAAATCGTACCCTTTATAAACGCTACAGTGAAAATATAGCATGATAAATCCCTTCCATTTTCAGATATTCATATTTACTGATGGTAGTGTTTAAATTTATTATAAAAGCGGGAAATGTGTTAACTAATGTACACTATTATTCTAACCATTAGATACATTGAAGAGAATGTTTTCAGCTTATTGTTTATTTTATATTTTCAGTGTCTGCAATTAGCAATTCCTTTATGAAATGGCTAATAAATACTTGGAAAGGCTATTAGTTTTCATTGACAATGCAGGTTGATTGATATTGCTCTGTTTGATGCTAAAACAATGTTTAACTGCTCCCAGTCCAAGGTTGAAAATAAACATGAAAATGCTTTGGCGTTGCCTCTCATTGAGGTTTTTCTCCCTATTCTGAAACATTAAAAACATTCCATGGTACAGGTGCGTAAAAAGCACCAACAATTAAACATTTGTTCATATGCAACTCACCTCAGTGTCTCACTTTGTGTATATATTGATCCCTTGTTAGGAATGTTACAAAATATCCACTAGACAAACAAGGAAGGCTTAGGAAGCTAGGTTCCAGTAGCACAAATATTTGCTTGATTCCTCACAGAAATAAAGTGCTCTGTCTCTTCTCTTCGCGGCCACTGGGTAAAAGTAAAGGAATTGAGTTTAACAAAAATGGAAGAGCAATGACTCAGAACTCTCGACAGAGAATATAAAAACATTAAAGGCCAGTTGTTTACTTAGTGAAGTCACAAACACAAAAACAAACACACACACAAACACACACATGGTATGACACTAACTAGTAAATTAAAATAAAAAAAACAAAGACAAAGAAATGATCATTGAAGACCTGCCTGTGTTACATAATTGTTCTGGCCAGTGCTTATTGAAATTCAATCCCAGAAAATGCATGTTTTCCAGAACTGTGGAGGGCAAAGAAGATGCGTATCAAAGTACAACTCTGGAGAAAAGGCTGCAAACCTCCTTTAAGGAAAAGGACATCGGAGTGAACATAGTGCCAAGCATATCACTTGAGGTATGCGCTGAGGTTAGGTTAGGTAAGGTTCGTCAGGAAACAGGGGAAGTGTTTCCTGACGAGGGTCTTAGTCAGATGATGACCCGCCGCTGGAACTTTGGGTCATCTGACCTAGGCCTTGTGCTAGCTTAGTGGTCCACCCCTTTAAAAGTTAAGAGTTAAATCATTTAAGGCACTATATATGAAGAATGTTTAACCATCTTTAAAAATGCACTACCTTAATGAAATTCACACTAGATTAAGCCTGTCAGTAAATTGGAAAATAACAGCTTTGTAACAAGTCAAAGCCTAGAACTAAGTGGTGAGAGATTGAGGGAGCTATATCTGAAGACACAGGACAGAAGGACCAGGGAAGACACGATAACAATTTAGAAAATGTTGGGGAGATTAATAGGGTAACAAGAGCTAGGTTGTACATGAATGGTATACAACACCAATAAGATGAAAATTAAGACACATGTGCAACATCTGAGTATCTTTATTGTAGACGTTTCGCCATCCAGTGGCTTTATCAATTCAAATTCAAAAACATTATTTGAAGACAGAACTATATACGAAAGATGAGGTAATCAATCCCTCAGTCTTGGAGTTGATGTGAAGAGCACCGTAGTCGTGGAGATTCTGGAGCACAGGAAAGAAGGCTGTCGCTTTTATACTGGCGACAGGTGGAAAGGGACGGATATCAGAAGAAGGCATAGTCACTGGTATGCGGGATTCCGCAGTGGAAGTAGATCATACCCAAAGGGATGGGTTGGTTGTAGTAGCAGTTGTAGAAGCCATGAAGAAGGTTATAGTATATAGTTCTACTGTCTTAAAATTATGTCTTAGAATTTGTATTGATAAAGCCACTGGATGGCGAAACGTCTACAATAAAGATACCCAATTGTTGCACGTGAGTCTTAATTTTCAAGACCTAGGTTGTAGGAGAGAGGTAAGCAGGTGCACTAGGGCATAATTAAGGTAAAAAAAAAAGTACTGAGGAAGTATTTCTTCAGGCTCAGAGTGGTCAGGAAGTGGATTGACCAGGACAGTAAAAGGGTTGGTGCTGGAGCTATACTCACTTTAAGGAACAGGAAAGGTTCACGTAGCCAGGAGAGAGTGAACCCAGTTACGGCCATTTTTAGAGACGGCTACGAGCTGAGACTCTCCCTTTGCATCCCTTTCCCCTTCCACACACACACACAGGAGCTACGACTCGACCTCTGCAACCACAACTAGGTGAGTACACACACACCAACAATATTAGAGGACTGAAAGCGGTACACGACACAATTTAATATTAAAGCAACATCTTGGTATCCTGGCAACAAGCAGCTGGTCGGTGTGGCACGACCAGCAAAATAACATCATTTTTTTTCCTTTATTAAACATCTTCCCGGTAAAAAAAACAATAAAAGGCTTCTCTAGAGCAGTGCTGCCCACGTTTCTTGGTATGTGGAATGTGAGTTCCTGATGTAATTTTTTTCTTCTTGCCTAAAGTCTGTTTAGGTGGACGAAGTAGGGAAATGGTCCTGAAGTTGCCATTTTGTAATGCTCAGTGTTTGGGTAAAAACATTATTCTAGTCTTTATAACTTTTCTTTTATCAAGTAATTCCTCTTTCTTTAAGAAACTTGTGCTTGTGTTTTCTGTTCACTTTAGTGATCCTTTCTGATTTCGTAGAATCGCTTAAAACGTTGATGTGATATTTACGATTATAATATAAAAGGTAGTGGTTTATTGACTCAACTTTCCTTTTATGTTTTTTCATACCAGTGGCTTCAGAAAGTGAATTTTTTTTCTAGATCGACTAGAGATAGCTAATAATTCTACTCTTGCAAAGTGATTAGCTATGGGTGACTAATGATGACTGTCATAGGACGCCTCTTTCAGTGTTATTATCTCACAGTGTCCGTCTCTGCAGCAATAGATATCGCGCGATTCGAGATCTCTTTTGGGACATTGACCAAAACATTCGTAGCCTGACGCAAGTAGAAAGCTTTCTGCATCTCCTCTTTTCCAACCCCGAAATCATCGAAAGAAATATAAGGAGGGTGTACTTGGGATAAAATAAGTTTGGGCTCACAAAAACCTCTGGAACTCTAACCCAAGATGCAAAATCCCAATATTCCACTCAGGTGAATCACTTTGGTTATTAGTAGCGCCATGCACAAGCTGACAGGCGTTTTGACGAAGTACTTGTTAGTATGCTTGGGGACAATTAGTCAAGCGCTCTCGACTCTCTCAGGTGACCTGAACAGCGTTGGAGAACTAGAAATTAGTGATAAGGGGCTCGCAAGTTTCGACATATACTCCGCAGTATCAGATACATCGTTTTGAAGGTTAGTAACATGGCAGATAACATGGATAACCAACTGAACAACCATCTAGTTAAAATATCCAACAACTCTGTTGTTTATCAAAAACATTTTACAGAGGCATAAGAACCAGCAATTCTTTTGCCAGCGCAGCAAACATGAGATAAAAAGTTCATAGATAAAGCTGCTAGATCACAGGCAGAGTTAATAGGTACACATACGAATGAAGCGGGAATGATCTTAACACCTATGTGAACTCAAGAGACAATTGTGGTTGCCTGATAAAATGGAACGAAGCCTGATTATTTATTGGTAAAAATGACCAGTGGAGGCAGACGTGCATGGAAGCTCGCATATCCACTAAAGATACAAACTTTTTCACTATTTCCAAACTCTTAGCCAACAGATTGTTGCTCATGCTAGGATTGACCGGCACTTAAAAGCCACTTACTGCAGCCTGCCTCGCTTAACCCTCGTCACATGTCACCTGTCTCCGTCCACTACGTAAGAATTTGTTATTATCTTACTCTGTAATAAGACTAGAGAAGTCACTTGTGAGAAAATATTTCCTTTTACAAATATTCTCAACAGTACACAAGTCTGTCCCATACGGTTTCCATAAACCATACCACGGGTGGGGTTAGAACCCGCGATCACAAAGTCTGAAAACTCCAAGTGTAAATCTGAATATCTGAAAGAGACTGGCTCATTGGGGACTCCTGTGAAGGTCCATGCTTGTATATAACGGCTCTTCCGGTCTGCATCTTCGACTTTTATCTCAACTCTCATAAATCAACTTATCCTTATTTTGCTACGGTAATTTTCCTAAACAGTTTCTAGCATAAGTTTTCATCATTTCATATCCACTTACAAAATCTATTTTTTTTTTATGATTTAGGCTTAGACTAGGGTATGATAAATTAGGTTAGGTTATTGAAGGGTAGGGGTAGATTACTGAATTTTTACAAAACCTATATTCATCCCAAATTCGGCAACTTAAGAAACCTACCGCTTAACACATAGCAACTCAGTGGCTGAGCAGTAACATTAAACGTTAAAATCTGCACGCGTTTAAATGGTGGAGCGAGAATGTGTGGCATAAAACTAGCACTATATATCCTCTTGCCTACCATTATGATAGTTCTTACTCTACTATCTTGCCCTTCCTATTTTTCTGCCTCTTTACTTTTCCCCCCTTTCTCCTCCCTTCCCTAATCCCAATCTTTCCTGCTTCCCGCATCACTTCATTGGCTCCTTCCTCCTCCACTCCCTTGCTCGTATTCTCACTTCCATGTTCCATCCATCCATTCTTCATTTCCCTGCTTCATCTTTCCATCCCTCCTTCCGTCTAGGCATCAATGCTTCTTATGATTTGCTTTTTACGATGAATCACTAACAGTAACGATTTATTTTAAAGAAAATTGTGATTATCAACGACATGAACAAATTAAACTGATATCTACCAGCCCTCTACCACTACCTCATGAACAGTATTATGCTCAATGTCCCGCGAGCGGCACTCAATACAGTAACACTCGTGAGGCCAGATTATAGAGGAAAATGAAATATCTGGAGACCATGTTTGTGGCTCACTGGTGTGGCCGAAAGAAAAACATGACTTGCCATCAAGCAGGCTTCCTGCTACCTTACTGGGCATCTGTAGCAGAGTGGTTTAAGGAATCAGGCTGGTAGGTACGTACACTTGTGGAGTGCTGTCGATCTGGCTTCGAATCCTACTAGCTGCTATATTTTTTTTGCATATACTTTCTTTGTTTATGTTATTTGTATATACACACGGGCCTTCTTCCACCGACGTAGGGTGACTCAAATAAGAAGAAACGTTTTCACCATCACTCACACTGTCTTGCTAGAGACGTGTCAATACTACAGTTCAGATGCCCCTCCAAACTGCAAATATCCGCACCCCTCCTTCAGAGTTCTAACACTGTATTTCCCACCTCCAGGATTTAAGTCTGGCTAACCAGTTTCCCTGAATCCTTTCATAAATGTTACCTTGCTGACACTCCAACAGCAGGTCAAATTATAAAAATCCACTTGCTGCCATTCATTTCTATACAAACGCCTGCTGGATGTCCAAGTCATAGTCATACAAAACCTTCTTTACACCCTCCCTCCAGCCCCTCCAAGGACGACCCCTTTTCTCCTTCCCTCCACTATAGATTTATACACCCTCCAAGTCATCCTGTTTTGCTCAATTCTCTCCAAATGTGCAAACCATCTCAACAACTCCTCTCCAGCTCTCTGGATAATGCTTTTAGTAATCCCGCATCGTCTCCTAATCTCCAAACTACGAATTTTCTTCATAATATTCACACCACACATTGCCCTCAGACACGACATCTCCACTGCCTCCAGCTTCCTTCTTGTTACAAAATTCACACTAAATGCTTCACACCCATATAAGAGTGTTGGTACCATTATACTTTCATATATTTCCCTGTTTTCCTCTTTGTCTACACATGCATCAGTGCAGATGGTACGGTCAGAATTTGGTGTAAGCCTTTGAGATGGGGCTGCACATGCATGGTGGAACGGGAGATTCACATCATGAATGTGCAACCGACAAATCTGCAGCAACTGTGATGCTATCATATCAACATGGACTAGGATCTGTAAGGAATGTTTCCAACACCTTGTCGAATTCATGCTACAAACAATTCAGGCTAGAATAATGCATTACTAAAAGGGTGTACTTAATGAATTATCCACATTGTATGCAATGTGCTTAAGTAGCTTAAGTAGCGATTTAAGCTTAAAGCAATGGTCCTTTTGTCAAATTTGTATATGTAATATATCAGCGAAAAACATATCTTGCTGGATTGAGCTAAGAGTTTATGCTTCTGTTAGAGGCGCTTAAAAATAAATTCATGGGTGTTCATTTGCTCCATAATTACTATCGCATTTGCTTTATCTGTTTCGTAAGGTGAAGTCCAGGATCTTTCCTTAATTCATGGTATAACTTAACAAATCTTTGAGGACAATTGTTGTTGTAGAGGTCTGAGCACAGCTCAGACCTCTACAAGGGGGAAACTTACGTGCCCCTTAACACTTGTTTGTCGGGGAAAGGACAAAGTTAGTCTCCTGGCAGTGATTATTATTATTATAATCAAAGAAAGTGCTAAACCGACGATGGTCATACAGCGATGCGGGGCAGAAAATAGTGCTGGGGCTATAAACAGCTAGGTGGAGAGGGGATCAGAGGTGAGGGGAGAAAAGGGCTGGAAGTCCCTTCCAGCTAAGGGCTATGTGTCAAAGTTCGTATAGTAAAGCAGTTGCTGACAAAAAGTCAAAAAGTGATTGTAAGTCAAAGGCAGGACCGTCTGCAAGAAGGGAAGATAAGGTAAGAGTGGTAGGGGCGGCGGCGTCGTTGGAGGTAAATCCTGTGAGCTCGCTGGTAAACCAGGCAATCCACAATAAAGTGAAGAACCGAAATAGGGAGCCGATAAACCTCACAGAGGAATAGGGTGTCGTTCCATGAAATACCCATGGGTAAGGCGAGTATGGCCAATGCGGAGACGAGAGCACAGTCTCCCGAGTACGGCAACGGTGGTAAGAAGATGGCCACAAACCTACAAGCGGTTTAATAGAGTGCAATTTGTTATGGTGCATGTCCAACCACCGTTGTTGCCAACGGCCGAGAAGACGGGAGAGATGACTAAAATAATCTCTGAACGGAATACCTCTATAGGAAACCGGAAGATAATTTACCGCTGAATATGAAGGACCAATGGATGAGGAGAATCAAATTGTTTAATGGCTTGTAAAGCACTGAGGGAATCTGAAATGTCACAAATGTGGAAGTAGACATATGTAATACGGACAAGTGCTATGAGGATGGCATACAACTCGGCGGTAAAAATACTAGCCGAGTGTAACAAATGACCTCGGACAACATCGTCAAGAACACCGCCGCAAACCCAACACCGTCAGAAGATTTAGAACCATATGTATAAACAGCGACAGCATGAGCATGCGACCGGAAGTGATCAAGAAAAAGAGCGAGAAGTAGACGTAGGTCAGAACCTCCCAAGGGAAAAGGGAAATGGCAGACGCTAAATCAATATAATAGGGAAGCAACTGGATAGAAGACCGGAGTAAGTGAAGACGAAGAGAAAACGGTCGGAGTAAGCAAGGGCATCGAACAAATAATGGACTTCTACTAATGCCTGAGACCAACCTATATGTAGACGGAACACGAAGGTCATGAGAGTGGACAAAGTAATGAAGGCAAGGAGCATCACCACGATCAGCTAATGAAGGAACACTTGCTTCAGCGTAGAAGCTTTCAACAGGGGATGGACGAAAGGCACCAAGGAATAAACGTAGACCCTGATAATTAAGGGGATCTAACTTAGAAAGAGTTGTAGGAGAAGCTACAGAATGAACTTGGTCGCCATAATCCAGCCTGGACAAGACTAGGGTGGAATGCTAACAGAGGAGAGTCTGGCGATCTGCTCCCCATGAACGATGAGCAAGAATTTTAAGGAGATTAAGCCGACCAAGCTGCCTTCAGAGAGAAAATGTGAGGTTTCCATGTCAACCGGCGATCAAAGAGGTCAAGAAACTTGACCGTATCACATTCTGGAATACGTGAGCCGTGTAAATACAATGGAGTATCTGGGACAAGAGGACGTCTAGTGAAGGTAATGAAATGTGTTTTCGTACTAGAAAAATTAAATCCATGAGAAGTGGCCCAATGGGAAACTCAGTCAATCGCATCCTGAATAAAGGCCGCAACCAGGCGACAGTCAGCGCCTGCATAAGCGAAGTCATCCTCATAAAGTGACGACTAAATATGCGATAGAAGAATGGAAGGCAGGTCATTTATAACCAAGAGAAAAAGGGTAGTGCTAAGGACGCAACCTTGTGGGACTCCCTCGGCCTGAACAAAGTCTGAGGAAAGTGAGACGCCAACACGGACACGAAAATGTCTGTCAGATAAAACAGCAAGGAAAGTTAGTAGATTACTGCAGAGGCCTAAGGAATGGGCTTGGGCTAAAATGTTATACCTCCAAGTGGTGTCGCATGCCTTCTCAAGATCAAAAAAAACTACTAGGAAGGAGTGTTTGTTTGTAAAGGCATTTCGTAAGGGGCCCAAAGTAGAGCAGCCCTTGCGAAAGCCATATTGGTGAGGAGAAAGACTATTGTGAATCTCCAAATACCATATCAGACGTTTATTCACCAATTGTTCCATCACCTTGCAGATTACACTGGTCAGATCAATGGGACGATAGTGAGAGGTATTAAGCCCCGAGGTGCCTGGTTTGTGAAATGGTAGGACAGTGGCAGATTTTCATTCTTGAGAGAGAACCCCTTGCATCCAAATAAGATTGAAAAGACGCAGGACTGTAAGGGATGTAGAATGCAGATGTTGTAGCATACTGGCCCAGCTGCCGATGACTGGCAAGTGAAAATCGTGGACTCTAGCTCTAGGAGAGTGAAAGGTACGTTATACGGCTCCATTGCATTAGAAGAGAAATCCAAGGGCAATTGCTCCTTGGTAGACTTAGGTGCGAGAAATGAGGGACAGGTGAAGCTCTTAGGATACACAGACAAGATAGTTCCCGATTTCCGTGGCAACTTCAAGAGGTTCCGCAACACTAACACTAGCAACCAGCAAAACGGGAGCTGGGTCCGGAGCGTACGTGCCACACAACTTCCGTACCTTCTTCCAAACCGCACACAGGGGAAGTCGAGGTAATGGTACACATACAGTCTTGCCAACAAGTGCGTTTAGCGTTGCGTATGACGCGGCGAGCGACTTCCCTTGCCCGCTAAAAATCCACAAGACGATCTTAGGTCCGATTATATTAACGGCCCCACGCAACACGTTTCAAACGCACTGCACTGGCACACGCAGGAGACCACCATGGCACGCATGACTGAGAATGCCTGCCTGAGGTTTGAGGAATAGAATGAGACGCTGCAGTCAAAACTAAGGTAGACAACTGGTGCACCAGCTCATCAGTAGAGGACGAATAAGGGTTCCCACAAAAAGCAGTAAGATGAGAGTATAAATCCCAATTCGCTCATCCAAATTGCCAACGGGGGCTACGAGGCTGTCGGAAATATGTAGTAGAAGTAAGATGAATGGGAAAGTGATCACAGTCGTGCAAATCTGGGAGAACAGATCAAGTGTAATAAAGTGCAATTGACGAGGAGCAGATAGAAAGATCAATGCAAGAGAGACTGAGTGTGAGAGTCAAAATGAGTGGGGGCACCAGTATTTAAAACATGAAGAGGAGGAGAAGTGAGAAAAGTCTCTAACTGATCACCACGAAAGTCACAGTGGGACCCTCCCCAAAGATGATGGTGAGTGTTAAAATCACCTAACAAGATACAGAATGCACGGGAAGGGGAGAGATATAGAGCAAACTGTATACCATCTGTGCAAATAAATACGGGCTGCAGTATAATGCAGCAGAGAATGAACAAAGACCTGTTGATACAGTATACCAACGCACACAAGCGCACTCTCATTAAATGATTCATCAGGAAAAGTATCAGAAGAATGCAACAGCACATAGCCCGAAACGGGACGAATAACAGCTGAACGAACTTTAGGCTCTTGTAACCCGACACATACCGGGGAAAAACTGGGAGAGCAACACCTGGAGCTCACCCCGATTACCCCTGAGGCCACGAATATTCCATTGTAAATAAGTCTTTATTTACAAAGACAGGTATGCCAACAATAAGAAGCGATAAAATCTATGGGCTATTAGGGTCAGTGAAGTCAATGTGTGGAGGCAACGGTAAACGTGTAAGCAAGGAAGAATCAGAATGCTGTGAAGGAAAAGATTGTTGCGAGAGTTGTGAAAAATAAGAAGGGATAGAAGGAGGCATGTCGGTGTCCATCGAGGGTTTCATCTCCGCAATATAGTCGGAGATAGCGTCAAGTGTCTCAGCAGAGAAGGAAGATGCCGATACCATGACTTCAGAGACAGGTGAGGTAGAGCAAGTAGAGATTGGGGAGACTATGGAGGGAACCAAAGAGGTCTGAGAGGGGAGGGGAGTATGAACCTGGAGAGATGTGCCGGTGGGGACAGAAGAGTTCTGCGGTGGAAGAGGAGAGGAAAAAGGCTGGAAGGTAACTGGGGAAGAAGTCTGGTGGGGAACAGAAGAGGGGACGACACGAAAGGGGGCTAAACCTCCACCTTTGTGTGAGTTAGAAAAGGGGTGAGAACTAGGCACTGAACCGAAAAGGAAAACTGTTGGGGAATTGTAAGTACTGGAGGAATGCAAAGAAACTTGGGCTTATGAGAGAGGTTCAACTTTGCAGGTGATAGGTGTGAAGAAGATGCAGGTGTGCGAGGCCTTGCAGACTTAGAAACTAGTGGGCGAGAAGTAGAGGTAGGAATAGGTAAGGTGGGAGTTTCAGAGGGTAAAACACAAAAGAATTAGAGACGGGGGACACCACGGAAGACACGACACTGGAGGAGCTGGTAGTCAGGGGCACCGCCATGATTGGAGGTCTCCTAGTTACTCGAGAATAAGGGACATGAGGAAGATTCTCCTGAAGGCAGAGCCGAGACAACCATAGCATAAGTAAGACCTTCGCTCTCCTTAAGACAACGGATTTCTCGTTCATTAAGATAGATCAGATATCGGCAGGAAAATGAAGGATGAGGTTCATTGCAGTTGAGACAAGGAGGGGGGGGGGGAAGACTGCAAGATGTATCAGCATGATATGCGGTACCGCAGACCGGCACTCCGCTACAGATCTGCAGTATTTAGTGGAGTGTCTAAAGCGCCAGCAATTTCGACACTGTTGGGGAGTAGGGACCACTTAACGGACCTCTAGGCGATGGCCCTTGATATAAACTGAGGACGGGAATTCAAGGCAGTTAAAGGTTAAGCGAGCTATGTTACTGGGAAAGCGCCTCCGTCAGTGAGCGGGCGGGACACATGTATCCACTTTGAGAATTGGAAGGTCCTGAGGGGCTAATTGCTCCAAAATATCATCACCGCAAGACAGAAAATCACTCTTTAGAATGGAACGTGGTAAAACCACCGTACCACTGCAAGAATTGAGAGTAGCGTGCTTGTGAACTGTGATTGGAATGTTATCAATGTAAGTAAGATGGGAAAGATCATGAGCTTGTTCTGCATTCTGAACTGTAACAATGCATGCACCACTTCAAAGAGCATGAAAGAACATATTTTGGCTAACGTGTCATAAAAGAGCTCTACCAATACTATGGTCAGAAAGATAATCAGTTGGAGAAGTCGGCTGTAGGGAAAAGAATTTAGTCCACTGCATACTTGTAAACATGGTGCGTAAAGGAAGTGGGTGTCGCGTAGGTCGTTTTTAGGTGGAATGAGCAGACATTGAAGAACAATCGTCAGTAAATACTCTGGAACGTTTTTGGTGTAGTACCGCAGCAACCAGCCCGACCTGAGGTAGGTGGGCGATCCGAAAACTGTCGCACCATATTCGGGGAAGCTGGACACATAGTTAAAAGGCATGCAAGAGGCAGAGGCACTTGCAGAAACAGATGGAGCCCCAGCACCTGGAGCAGGTGATGAAGCATCACTAGCAGAAGGTACAGGGGTATGGGAAACGTCTCGAGAATAGTCCAGTAACAAAGCCAGGTCAGAACAGGATGCAGTAACAAAGGAAAAAAAAAGAGGGACAGCGGAGGGACAGTTACTAGAAGGCATGAAAGGGCAGCAAGTTCCCCTCTCATCGAAGAGGACCTCCAGACCGCAAGCAGTGCAGATGCAGCGTGGAACCCGTGCCATACCCTACCCTTCACACCAGTAAGCCAGCGCTCTGGGATAGCAACCTCACACCTACCGAGCCACCTCGGCGGACAAGAGAGGGCGGTCGGAAACCCACCACAAAGCATGCCTCCTTCGGCTGCCACCTCCCAGAACCGACAGGCAGCCTCCGGAGATACACCCATCACCTGCAGGACACCCCGCCCACTTCTCGGAAATCCGGGAAGGGAGCAGGGAGCCTCAAGTTAATCCAGATTCCACGACAAACTACACCACACCCAAGGAACCTTACGGAGCGGGAATGAACCCGGCACACTTCCTCCGACCTAGAATCCATAATGCCAGAGAGGACCCCAGACGCTACAAACGGGACGAAAAAGGGAGGGTTGGGAGGGGGGAAGGATAGGAAAAAAAGGGGGGATGGTGAGGATGGGATAGGGAAGGGAGGATTGGGGGTAATTTTTTTCGGTCTGAGGAAGGAGACCAAAGGTCTAATTCCTTAGATCAAGAGACTCTTCGCCAAGTCAAGGAGCCCCCCTTGAACAGGTCTTGGCAGTGAGAGTTCCAAATACCTGGAGGGTGTTCTGGGGTCATCGCCCCCGCCGCCCAGTCCATGACCAGGCCATGGACTGACCCAGCGTTCTCCACCTGACTAAATCCTATAAATACTCATGTATCTTTTATCCAGGTAGATCTGTTTGTGACTCGATAAAGCCCACTGCGTGGGCGAAACGTTGTCAATAAAGGATCACAATATACTGCTTGTGTGTTTATTTTTCCACCAGGCCAGAAATTGATAATTTGGCAAATTTCACACACACACACACAAAAAAAAATTAAAAACAAAGTGCAAAATAAACAATTCAGACATTCCTGGCATTAAAACAATGTTTCCTCTGTTCATTAATCACATCCTTAGGCTTCTATATTACATTTGCTTCCATTTTGAATTCATCATACAAAGAGTTTGTTTCCTATCCTCAATTCCTCCTAGATACTTGCCTCAACCCGCAGATTATTAATATTGGTGTTGCACTTTGCCTTGCCACTCTCTATCCACGTTTAACACAGGTGTTTCGGCGGAATTGCATTCACAGACAGATTTAGGTATCAAGAGGATTAGGTATCTGAGGTTAACAGCATCAAGAGAAGCTTTCTAAAAACTGGATTCCCAGCAATCGCAAGTTGCCCAAATTGTGCAGGTTCAGTGGCAGCCTAAAGCGTCCAGATGGAATTACATTGCAAACTTAATCAGATAGCAAGCACATGGTGTGCGACTACACATGCACGTACACACTGGCTGACACCTGTCTCCAGTACAGCAGAAATAAAGAAGGTGCAGCTGCCACTTTCAGGGTCCCAAAAGTCTAGAAAATTTAGTGGTCTTGCCCGTCATTACATGTTTGGTGCCATAGGTTCAGAGATGTTCGGATCGTGGGTAAACAAAGTGCATCCATGTTACTGAAGAAATACGAAAAAAAATTCATCTGGGTATCTAAAAATCCAAGAGCAGCTGGTTTTCTGTTCCAGTATTTCATTGCTACCTGTTGAAGCTAGGGTACGCATCCCACCTCTGAGGAGTTGGACCAAGTGTTTGAAATTTAATCATCGACATCACCTGCATATTTATGAAAGCGTCAGATTTTTAGTATTTTATGGTTATACTAATAACCACTTTAAATTATTAATGTATCCTGTAAATTTGTGTACTGTTTTTCAAAATGAAGTATATATATATATATATATATATATATATATATATATATATATATATATATATGTCGTGCCGAATAGGTAAAACTGGTCAATTAGAAAGAACTCATTTAAAATAATTTTGTACAAAAAGAAACTTAGAAAACTTACCTAACCTTATTATAACAATCGCAATTTAATTTAGCATAAACCCACTTAATATATTTTAGATTAAGTTTACAATAATTTAGTAATAATCAAACGCAATAAAATATATTTTCTCGTTAGGTTCAGAATGAGTTTTGAGAAATTATTGCATACACAAATTTTCGCTTGTCT
The DNA here is from genome assembly GCA_009830355.1 of Cherax destructor. Taxonomy (NCBI): domain Eukaryota; kingdom Metazoa; phylum Arthropoda; class Malacostraca; order Decapoda; family Parastacidae; genus Cherax; species Cherax destructor. The sequence continues at coordinate 42,688 of WNWK01002153.1, read as the reverse complement.
AATTGGGCAAGAAGAGCGTTGCTATTTAAGCCAAAATAGCAAGTTTTACCTATTCGACACGTCATATATACATATGACGTACGTCAGAGCCTTTCTACAGCATGTAGCACCAGTATGGAACTACACTTTATCATGCATGTCAACAAGACTAGTCCCAGAGTTAAGAAATGCTAGAGGAGCTAAACCTAATGACACAAAAATAGGAATGTGGGAAGTAAGGATTATGACTGACTGAGAAAAGAGGCAGTTTGAGAGGAAGAAAACAGGACAATGAAACCAAACCTGAAAGATAGAAAATAGAGACTTCACGGCTATGTTAGGAAATATTTCTTTAGCCTCAGTGTGGTCAAGAAATGTAATGACCTGAATAGCTATGTGAAAGAGACGCGATCCACGCACAGCATTAAGAATGGGCATAATAACTCTCACGAAACCGGGAGAGAAAGTTTACCTGGTAGTGGCGCTTGAGAGGCGGAGCCTGGAGCTGAGACTTGACCTTTACAACCGAAAGTAGTTTAAGAAGGTACGAATTTGAAACTTTACTGAAATACTTAAAAAAAACATGGAATCAAATCAATTACTGGAGAATGCCTCTTCAGATCGTCTTCACACTTTTACCATTGGTGGATTTCATTAAGACACAACTTGTCACCAACTCTTGACATGAAAATTTCAATTTAACGATTGCAAACAAACCATACAAATACACGTCCGTTTTAAGTGCAATCCCCGTCCACTGACACTATTTTAATGGACCGTTTTTAATACAATTTGCCAGTTTTTTTTTTAATTAATAACTATCCTACTTAGAACAAAGTTGGAGTGTGTTGACGGCATTTCGCCACTTTAAATCTCGAAAATTTAGTATTTTTTCCCCCTGGATGTTGGAAGAGGCTCTTGGCCCAAGAATCTGAACTTCTCTTACGCTTGCTTGGATGGAATGTAAATGCCTCTCATTTCACAGACGCTATTTAAGCAACGGGTTTAGCGTTCTCCTGATGGCATTAATCTTCAGTAGCTGATGCATCGTATGAAATCGAACTTTTGATGGGTTAAAGCTGTGTGAACACAAATTTTGTTGGGTTCTGTGCAATAACTGGGAAATCCATCTTCTGGCCAACTTTAATATTTTAGTGCTGATGTGTTTTGCTCAAAAGAAACCATCTCTTCATGTTAGGTTAAGTATTATGGAGGGCATTGTTGAAAATATGTGTATTAAAAACGGTCCATTAAAATAGTGTCAGTGGACGGGGATTACACTGAAAACGGACGTGTATTTGACCTGGTCATGGATGGCCGGGGATGAGTATGTGGCGTAATGTCACTTGAAGTGTCATTACCGGGAGCCCCGTGGTTGGAGAAGGTTGGTGTTTAGTTATGTATGGGGGTGGTATTTTGGGTAAGTTTCAGGCCATTGTTTTTTTAGTAATTTTGTGTATACTCTCATGATTTTACCTGTAAGGGCTTAGTGTGGAGGGGCTGTTTTAGATAGTACAGGTGAAATGTTTTTGTCTGCTGGCTAAAAGGCCGGCAGTAGAGGGGAGTGGGTTTCATGGAGCCCCACTGTTTGTATATGTTTTAATTTCAAATAACTAGTAGCAGTGTACTAGTGAGCTATTGTGTAATATGAAGAGGGTATGTTGTGTGATATATAATTAAGGCTAATATTAATTTAGTTATATTTTATACAAGGGAATTTAATTATGCTTCCTGATAAAAATATTGTCCAGCTGTAGAACTTTTGGTGAGTTTACCTTTCTGGCCCTAGAGTGGTGTATATTGTTTAATATTTTGAATGCCTCTAGACAGGCTTTTACCCCTGGGCGCCAGCAGATATTTACAGAACGTAAAAAATGCGTTACATTATGTGATCATGTGAGAATTTTCTAATCAAATTGGTTTGAACTAATGGAAAAATCTCTCTTCCAGTCAAAAATGAGTCGCAATGTGATTATTTGGTTATCTCAAGTTAAATGATCTTAATGTTCTGGCAGGTGCCGATAACATTTATGTGCCAAACCATACCACGGGTGGGGTTCGAACCCCGGGTCAGAGAGTCTCAAAACTCTAGACCGTCGCGTAAGCCACTAGGCCAGCTAGCTTCAATAAGATTCATCCAACTAGGTATATTTCTACACCATAGGAAGGTTAGCATAGGCACCACTGTGTCCACAAATGCAAGTTTTTACAGACGAATCTCCCTAGAGAATCTACCTAGAGAACAATCTGGACTGATTTTGGACAGAGTAGGCCCCCAATTTCCTTTTTTTCGGAAACTGGAAAAAAAATTAAAATACTACTTAATGAGATAATTTCCGAGTGTCATATTTGACCAGCGTCATGACTTCCAAGCTGATGAGTTAAAAGAGTAACTTATTACCTGCTTCAAGCTTAAAGTGCCTGTGTATTTTAGGATTTTAGTATCTCTGAAAGGTTTGAATTATATTTTGAAATTAAGTTTCCTTATAATGACTCGTGAATGCCTCTTCTGATTCCCTTCAAATGTTCAAAGATAATATTTAACTACATAAACAACTTATGCCACACACTGCACTATTCATACCGCGTGCATTAAGGCACAGAAGGCTGGGGTTATGAAATGTGGGGACTCCTTTGATGGATCACTCAGCGACCAAAATACATTTAATAATTATTATTATTAAATTTAGGTGAAGAACTAAATCCGTAGGTGTCGTACAGCACCTGGGGAAATGTGAAGCAATCAGGTTCCATCCAAATAAGGAAAGTATTTGTTCAGTTCCTTGCTTCACCTGCATCAAGGAATCTCCCTTGAGGAAAATAATAAGCAGGAGTAGCCCTAGCAACAAGCATCTAGCCAGAGTGCCGGGACCAGCATAATAATACCTCGCCTCTTTATTGCCTCTATAAATATCTTCCTGGTGAAGAAAACACGATTTTTTTCCTCTTGCAGTATACTGCGCTTGTTACTTGGTACGTGAGTAAGAGTTTCATGTGTAATTCTTCTTCGTCTTTTTGCTTCAAGTCTGTTGAAGCGGGAGGAACAGGGAGCTGGTCCTAAAATTGCTGTTTGGAAATATTCTATGTTTGGCTAGATTTTTTCTTCTTGAGGCTCTTGTGTTTATTCTCATGTTTTCATACTTCGCTTTTTCTGTGGTAGAGTAATTCTCGTTTCTTTAAGATTCTTATGCTTGCGTTCGTGTTTTATATTCGCTTTTTAGCGTCGAAAGTAAGCGAGGCCTCATTTTTTTCATACTCTTGTGCTCACCAAATACGTTGGTTTACAGCTTACGAGTTAATGGTCTAAAACCTTGTTGTTGCTCAATTTTAGAGCCTCCAGCAAGCAACCGAAAAACCCGGTTTTGTTCCTGGTTAGACACTTTTGCTTTGTATTTTCTTGTCGGTTCACTACTCGTAGCGTCAGTCCCGTAAGAACTTAAGATAGCAGGAACACTGCAGCAGGCCTACTGGCCAATACTAGGTAGGTCCTTCTCAAACCCAAACCCACTAACAGAAATATTTTCCGAACCCATTTTCAATGCTACCCAAAGAATAAGCTTTGATAACCCTAAAGAATATGCTTTGTTAACCCTAAGAAATAAGTTTGATAACCCCAAGGAATAAACTTTGATAATCCTATTAACCTCTAGTAAGCCCTGATAACACTAAATAAGCTGACCGTTTGTCCCTGCTCCTTCCCCCTCATCCTCTTTTTTCTTTGCTCTCACGTTTTCTCGTTTTTCACCTCCCTCTTCCCCTCCATCTCTTGTTCTCTAATGCCTGCTTCTCATTCATCTCCCTTTCATCCCTTATTACTCTTCTTCATCCCCTTCAATACTCCCTCCTTCCTACACTCTTTCTCTAAACATTATCGCAGTATTTGCCGTCTTATGCCTTTCCCTCTCACTTTCCCTGCTTTGCTTTCTCCTTCCCTCCTATCTGGCTTCCCTTCCCATCTCTCTCCATCCTCCCTGCCTCCCTCTCATCTCTCACACGCCTCACGTCTTGCTACCATCTGCGGCTCCAGCAGACAGAACATTTTCCTGTCTTCGCCTATCAGACTGCCTCGTTCAGAACGACGCAGTTAAGCCAATGTTCCTTATTTTCCCCCACTTCCATCGCTTTCTGCATCTCTGATTCTCACTTATTATCCTTTCTCCTATCACCCTCTTATTATACTTTCTCCCAACACCCTGAAGATTAAAAAAAAAAAAATTCCCTCCCCAACACACTCACAAGAACCCTTGCCTACACTGGCTTCACCACACTCGCCCAACACTCATCTTCAACGCACCAAAATTCTCACCCCAGCTACACTAACTTAAACACTCAGCAGTGGTCCAGGAATTATCCTGAAGAGTACAGAGGGGGTTCCTTCTCTGGCTTTATAGAAGTGTCGGTGGGGAGTGGGAGGATAAGCTTTGATAGTCCACGAGAGACGCGATTTTTTTAATTCAAGGATTTAAAAAAATTATAGTAATAATATAATAATAATATCTTTATTTCTACAAGTACATGTACAAGGTATACAGGCCTAGCTGACATCAATTACATACTACTATATAGAAAGTCGCTTGTTATGCTGAGCATTTCGGGCAAATTAGGTCAATTTTGTCCCGGGATGAGACCCACACCAGTCGACTAACGTACCCAGGTACCCATTTTACTGATGGGTGAACACGGACAACCGGTGTAAGGAAATACGCCCAGTGTTTCAACCCTTGCCGGGAATCGAACCCGGACCCTCATCGTGTGAAGCAAGAGCTTTTGCCACCAGGCCAAGGATCACCGTGTAACAAAAGTCACTGCAAATCAATACGATTTTTATTGCAAAAAAAAAAAGTCTCTGAAAGTGGCCCATGGAGGTCATGACTGGTTTCTCATATTCCCTAGATACGGCCCTGCTAAAATTCGCCCCAGCAGTGTCCTCGACTCAACAGAACTAACATATCACCAACACTCACCTTCCTCCCACCACTCACCTTCCCCCCAACACTCACCTTCCACCCAACACTCACCTTCCACCCAACACTCACCTTCCACCCAACACTCACCTTCCCCCCCAACACTCACCTTCCACCCAACACTCACCTTCCACCCAACACTCACCTTCCACCCAACACTCACCTTCCCCCCAACACTCACCTTCCCCCCAACACTCACTCGCCTCCCCAACACTCACTCGCCTCCCCAACACTCACTCGCCTCCCCAACACTCACTCGCCTCCCCAACACTCACTCGCCTCCCCAACACTCACTCGCCTCCCCAACACTCACTCGCCTCCCCAACACTCGCCTCCCCAACACTCGCCTCCACAACACTCGCCTCCCCAACACTCGCCTCCCCAACACTCGCCTCCCCAACACTCGCCTCCCCAACACTCGCCTCCCCAACACTCGCCTCCCCAACACTCGCCTCCCCAACACTCGCCTCCCCAACACTCGCCTCCCCAACACTCGCCTCCCCAACACTCACCTCCCCAACACTGCCCTGTCATGGAGATGAATTATTCGGTATAAATACCGACATAATGGAAAAATACACACATATGCAGTATAATGCTGTCCTTTATTGACTACGTTTCGCTCACACAGTGGGCTTTATCAAGTCACAAACAAGATGTTTGTGACTTGATAAAGCCCACTGTGTGGGCGAAACGTAGTCAATAAAGGACAGTATTATACTGAACTCGTGTATTTTTCCACTGGTCTATCCTCCTCCCACCATTCCACTCCTTCCCTATTTCCCTTATCCCTTAATCTAGCTGCTCTCTCTTTCTCTCCCCCTTGCTCTAACTGCACTCTATATCTCTCTCTCTCACTCCATTGCTCTACCTCCCCTCTCTCACTACCTTGCTGTACTTGCTCTCTCTCTCACTACCTTCTTCTAGCTACCCCTCCCCCTTTAAACCCCCTCCCTCCTCCCCCTCCTTTTCCCCCTCCCCCCTCCCCCTCCCCCCCCCCACTCCCCCTCCCCCCTCCCCCCACACCCCCCCCCCCCCTTACCCCCCCCCCCCCTTCTTTCCCCCCCCTCCCCCCCCCCCATACCCCCCTACCCCCCCTCTTTTCCCTCCCCCTTTTCCTCCCCACCCCCCCAAAACCCCCTCCCCACTACCCCCCCCCCCCACACCCCCTTTCCCCCCCACCCCCTCCCCCTCCCCCCTTTTTTTTCCCCCCTTTTTTCCTCCCCACTACCCCCCCCCCCTCCCTTTTTTCCCCCCCCATCCCCCCTCCCCCCCCCCCCCCCCCCACAAACCCCTCCCTTTTCCCTCCCCCTTTTCCCCCATCTCCCCCCTTTTTTCCCCCTCCCCTCCCCCTCTTTTCCCTCCCCCCTTTCCTCCCCACTACCCCCCTCCCCCAACCTCCCCCCCCCCCCTTTTTTCCCCCCCCTTTCCCCCCCCAACTCCCCCTTTTTCCCCCCCCCTTTTCCTCCCTCCTCTTTTCCTCCTCCTTTCCTCCCCCCTCCCCCCTCCCCCCACCCTCCCCCACTAACCCCCCTTTTTTCCCTCCCCCTTTTCCCTCCCCACTCCCCCTCCCCCTCCCCCTCCCCCCTCCCCCAATCCCCCTCCCCCACCCCCCTTTTTTTCCTCCTTCTTTCCCCCCCCCCTACCCCCCTTTTTCCCTCCTCCTTTCCTCCCCCCCTCCCCCACTCCCCCTCCTCTTTCCCTCCTTTTCCTCCCCACTCCCCCACTCCCCACAACCCCCTCCCCCTCCCTCCCTCCCCCCCCTCCCCCTCCCCCCCCCCCCCCTCCCCCTCCCCCACTACCCCCTCCCCACACCCCCCCCCCCACTCCCCCTCCCCCTCCCCCCTCCCCACCCCCCCTCCCCCCCTCCCCCTCCCCCCCCTTTTTTTCCCTCCCTTTTTCCCCCCCCTCCCCACTCCCCCTTCTCCTCCCCCCTCCCCCCCCCCCCCTTCCCCCAAAACCCCCTCCCCCACACCCCCTTCCCCCCTGCCCCCTCCCCCTGCCCCCTCCCCCACACCCCCTCCCCCCTTTTTTTTTCCTTTCCCCCTTTTCCCCCCCCACTACCCCCCTCCCCCCCCCCATCCCCCCCCCCTTTTCCCTCCTTTTCCTCCCCCCCACCCACTCCCCCCAAAACCCCCCTCCCCCCACTCCCCCCCCCCCTCCCCACCCCCCTTCCCCAAACCCCCTCCCCCCACTACCCCCAACCCCCCCATACCCCCTTTCCCCCAATCCCCCCTCCCTCCCCCCCCTCCTATTCCCCCTCCCCCACCCCCCCCCCCAAAACCCCCCTCCCCCCCACTCCCCCAAAACCCCCCACTACCCCTTTCCCCACTACCCCCCCCTCCCCCCTTCCTCCCCCCACCCCCTTCCTCCTCCCCACTACCCCCTCCCCCTCTACCCCCTCCCCACTACCCCCTTTTTTCCCTCCCTCCTTTCCTCCCCATACTACCCCCTCTTTTCCCTCCCTCCTTTCCTCCGCCACTACCCCCTCCTCTTTTCCCTCCCTCCTTTCCTCCCCACTACACCACTCTTTCCTCCTTCTTTCCTCCCCACTACCCCCCTCCTCTTTCCCTCCCTCCTTTCCTCCCCATACTACCCCCCTCCCCCAACTACCCCCTCCGCCCACCCCCACCACCACCCCCTCCCCACTACCCCCTCCCCACAACCCCCTCCCCTACCCCACTACCCCAAATCCCCCACTACCCCTTCTCCCCCACTCCCCTTCCTCCTCCCCACTACCCCTTCCTCCTCCCCACTACCCCCTCCCCCTCTACCCCCTCCCCCACTACCCCTCTTTTCCCTCCTCCTTTCCTCCCCATACTACCCCCTCTTTTCCCTCCCTCCTTTCCTCCGCCCACTACCCCCTCCTCTTTCCCTCCCTCCTTTCCTCCCCACTACCCCTCTTTCCCTCCCTCCTTTCCTCCCCCTCCCCCACTACCCCCTTCCGTCACTAACCCCCTCCCCCACACCCTCTCCCCCTCCCCCTGCCCCCTCCCCCACTACCCCCTCTACCCCCCTCCCCCACTACCCCCTCCCCCTACCCCCACTACCCCCCCCCCACTACCCCCCATCCCCACTACCCCCTCCCCACTGCCCCCTCCCCCACTACCCCCTCCCCCACTACCCCCTTCCCCCACTACCCCCACTACCCCCTCCCCACTACCCCCTCCCCCCACTACCCCCTCCCCACAACCCCCTCCCTCCCCCACTACCCCCTCCCCACAACCCCCTCCCTCCCCACTACCCCCTCCCCCACTCCACCCTCCCCCACTCCCCCTCCCCACTCCCCCCTTCCCCCCACTACCCCCACTCCCCCTCCCCCTACTCCTCCCCACTACCCCACTACCCCCTCCCCCTCCCCCACTACCCCCTCCCCTACTCCCCCTCCCCACTACCCCCTCCCCACTACCCCCTTCCCCACTACCCCCCTCCCCACTACCCCCTCCCCCACTCCCCTTCCCCACTACCCCCTCCCCCTCCCCCACTCCCCACTCCCCCTCCCCCCACTACCCCCTCCCCACTACCCCCCTCCCCACTACCCCCCTCCCCACAACCCCCTCCCCACTACCCCCCACTACCCCTCCTCCCCCACTACCCCCACTACCCCCTCCCGTTTTTGGCGAAACTTTGGCACGTTTTGGGCGAAACTTGGCACGTTTGGGCGAAACTTTGGCACGTTTGGGCGAAACCGGCACGCTTTGGGCGAAACTTCGGCACGCTTTGGGCGAAACTCGGCACGTTTGGGCAAAACTTTGGCACGTTTTGGGCAAAACTTTGGCACGTTTTGGGCAAAACTTTGGCACGTTTTGGGCAAAACTTCGGCACGTTTTGGGGAATCTTCGGCACGTTTTGGCGAAACTTTGGCACGTTTTGGGCAAAACTTTGGCACGTTTGGGCAAAACTTTGGACGTTTGGGCAAAACTTTGGCACGTTTTGGGCAAACTGGCACGTTTTGGGCAAAACTTTGGCACGTTTTAGGGCGAAACTTCGGCACGTTTGGGAATCTTCGGCACGTTTGGCGAAACTTTGGCACGTTTTGGGCAAAACTTTGGCACGTTTTGGGCAAAACTTTGGCACGTTTTGGCACGTTTTGGGCAAAACTTGGCACGTTTTGGCGAAACTCGGCACGTTTGGGCGAAACGGCACGTTTGGGCAAACTCGGCACGTTTTGGGGAAACTTCGGCACGTTTTGGGAAACGCACGCTTGGGCGAAACTTTGGCACGTTTTGGGGGAAACTTTGGCACGTTTTGGGGGAAACTTTGGCACGTTTTGGGGGAAACTTTGGCACGTTTTGGGGGAAACTTTGGCACGTTTTGGGGGAAACTTTGGCACGTTTTGGGGGAAACTTTGCACGTTTTGGGGAAACTTTGCAGTTTTGGGAAACTTTGGCACGTTTTGGGAAACTTTGCACGTTTTGGGGAAACTTTGGCACGTTTTGGGGGAAACTTTGGCACGTTTTGGGGGAAACTTTGGCACGTTTTGGGGGAAACTTTGGCGAAGACGTGCCCTGTTGGGCAGTCCAACAGGATATGTCGAACAGACACTGGAACCTGACAATGCTCACAGAGAGGGGCAGTCTGCTTGCCGATGATCGGCAAGCAGTGTGTGTTGCCTCCAGTTCTTGAAGGGTAAAAGGCACATTATAGGATTCTTCTCTAAGAGAAGAAAAATCTAATGGCTTTAACTCGCTGGCAGACTTAGAAATGCGGCACCAGCTTAATTTCCGCACTTTCTTCCTCGATGAGTATCGAGGAAGCCGAAGTGACAGTAGAAACGTAATCTCGCCAGCAAGTGCGTTTAGCATCACGTATGACACGGAGGATGCTTGCCCGAGGTTTGGGGAATAGAATGTGAAGCCGCTGTGAAGATGGAGGACGAAAACAGAGGGGACTTAAGGATGATTGGGAAATGATCGCTGTCATGTAAGTCTGGGAGGACAGACCAGGTAGAAAGATCGATGCAGATCGGGCTGCGGTGTAATGTAAGGAAGAAGGAACATAGAGCTGACGGTATGGAACACCAGCACTTTCGTTAAAGGTTCCATCGGAAAAAGGATCCGATGAATATAACAAATCATAGCCTGAAAAGGGCCTGATAACAGTGGATTGTAATTTGGGTTCTTGCAAACAGACCCCAACAGGGGAAAACTGAGAGAGCAACACCTGAAGCTCACCCCTGAGGTCCAATTCCTCAGATACGGCGTAACCAAAGTTGGATACGAAGAACTAGGGGCAACTTACAGGATAGCCTGTAAGTGCCACCGTAGGTAGGCGGACCTTTGCATGAACATATAGAGGTGGAGTGAATGTAGACGAAGAGAAAAGGGACGAAGTAAGCAGGGGCGACGAACAAATAAAGAGCGTCTACTAACATCTGTAACAATCCTATACATGGAAGGATTGCGCAGGTCATGAGAGCGAACATAATAGCATGACGATTGGATAAGGATGGAATGTTCGCTTCTACATAGAGGCTCTCAACTGGGGAAGAATGAAATGCAGGGGAGGGCACCGAATATATCTGGTCACCATAATCGAGTTTTGATGTGCGAGGGTTTTTAGGAGGTTCAGCCAGACAAACAGGAGGCCAAGAAACCTGACTATCAGGTGAGTTTTGCTACTAGAAAATTTAAACCCGTGAGAGGTGGCCTAATCAGAAACTCGGTGGACACCTGCAGCTTGGACAAAGTCCGGGGAAAGCTCATTTCATTAACTGAAATGTCTTTCAGATAAGAAAGCCTTAAGGAAAAATGGTAGATTGCAATAACATCGCCGACATATCAAAATTTGCGAGATCATAATTTCGTCAATTTTCAATCAAATTTCGTACTTTTTGTTTTATTACCTTCAGAAAAAGATTCTCTACCATTTCATAAGAAAAAATAAGAATTTTTTTTTTTTTTTAAATTCTTGGACACTGGTGCAACAATACTGCATTGGGTGGGCTGTGGTTGGAGAATACTGCATGGGTGGGCTGTGGTTGAAGAATACTGCATGGGTGGGCTGTGGTTGGAGAATACTGCATGGGTGGGCTGTGGTTGGAGAATACTGCATGGTGGGCTGTGGTTGGAGAATACTGCATGGGTGGGCTGTGGTTGGAGAATACTGCATGGTGGGCTGTGGTTGGAGAATACTGCATGGTGGGCTGTGGTTGGAGAATACTGCATGGTGGGCTGTGGTTGGAGAATACTGCATGGTGGGCTGTGGTTGGAGAATACTGCATGGTGGGCTGTGGTTGGAGAATACTGCATGGTGGGCTGTGGTTGGAGAATACTGCATGGTGGGCTGTGGTTGGAGAATACTGCATGGTGGGCTGTGGTTGGAGAATACTGCATGGTGGGCTGTGGTTGGAGAATACTGCATGGTGGGCTGTGGTTGGAGAATACTGCATGGTGGGCTGTGGTTGGAGAATACTGCATGGTGGGCTGTGGTTGGAGAATACTGCATGGTGGGCTGTGGTTGGAGAATACTGCACGGTTAAGTTCACATATTCTGATCGTACATAGCTTGGCTACAATCACAAGTACAATAAGATTATATTATCATGGAGATTATACAGTCTGTCAACGAATGAATTACATATTTCAAATGATTTCAACACCCACATTCAACACATTACAAAAAAAATTAAAGTATCCAAATAAGTCAGGTCATAAGACCTGACCAATATTTATCAGTAATCCTATGTGCAGTTTGCATTCGAATGCATCTAGTGAATAGAAGGATGGATACCTGCAAGCAGACCGAGGGAAAATGCGAGCACCACGGAAAAGGAGGGAATGCATGGGAGCCCCAGATGGGGAAAATACTACGAAAACATCGATTCAGAAGAGATGCATACATCCAGGAAGGCGGGAGGCCTCACAGGAGACCGTGGTTTAGCGCTTCTATTTGATTATAATAATAATTTATCTAATAGCTGATTTAAGCTTGGCTGGAAGTAGAGTAGAAGTACATGCCAAAGTATCAGCATGTAGAAATTTTGCTATCTTAACACTAGAGCAGTGTTATGATCCTATACTCAGTGGGTTCCCATTTAGATAGCTCAAAGCTATCTAAAGAAAAGCAGATGAAAGAATGGGAGAGGCTCTGTCAAGAAATTTTGCTGAAAACAAGAAATTTTTTTGGAGATAAACAAGGTAAGAAAGCCTAGGGAACGATTGAATTTGTCAGTTAAAAAAGGGAGGCGGTAATTTCATGTACTGGCCAGGGAGGTACAACATCGTTTAGGAGGATACTGACGGGATAGAGTGAACAGTATTTAGATAAAAGTGGGCCTTAGACAAGGATGTGTGATGTCACCGTGGTTCTTCAATATATTTATAGATGGGGTTGTAAGATAAAGAAGCAAATACAAAGTGGGAGTTGTCACAGTTGCTTTTTGCTGATGACACTGCTTTTGGGAGATTCTGAAGAGAAGTTGCAGAGGTTGGTGGATGAATTTGGTAGGGTGTGTAAAAGAAGAAAATTGAAAGTGAATATAGGAAAGAGTAAGGTGATGAGGATAACAAAAAGAATAGGTGACGAAAGATGTATTCAGATATTTGGGAGTGGACATGTCGGCGGATGGGTCTATGAAGGATGAGGTGAATCATAGAATTGATGAGGGGAAAAGGGTGATTGGAGCACTTTGGAGTCTGTCGTAGACAAAGAACCTTGTCCATGGAAGTAAAGAGGGGAATGTATGAGAGTATAGTTATACCAACGCTCTTATATGGGTGTGAAGCATGGGTGATGAATGTTGCAGAGAATTCGGAGTTTGGAAATTAGGAGGAGGTGCGGGATTACCAAAACGATTGAGGGGTTATTGAGGAGGGGTTATTGAGGTGGTTTGGACATGTAGAGAGAATGGAACGAGACAGAGTGACTTCGAGAGTGTAGGCGGGGAGGGGACTTCCAGCAAGCATGTGTGAGCGTATGGTTTTTAATACTTGACGTGCTGTTGGAGTGTGAGCAAAGTAACATTTATGAAGGGATTCAGGGAAAGTACAGTGCCGGCACTCTGAAGGAGGGGTGTTAATGTGGCAAGACAGTGATGGAGTGAATGATGATGAAAGTTTTTCTTTTTCGGGCCACCCTGCCTTGGTGGGAATCGGCCGATGTGTTAATAAAAAAAAAAAATTTGGATGTCTGGAACAGATTAATTGTATTTACATTATTTCTTATGGGAAATAAGGTTTCGAATAACAATTTTTTCGGGTAAAGGTCTAGCTCCTGGAACGGATTAAGATCGTTAGCCGAGGGTCCACTGTACAGTAAATATAGTACAATAACATGTCACTTACATTTATTGAAGAGTTGTTGATGTGTGGAAGACGGGAGGAGGGGAAAGGATGGAATGCATGCTAGGTATAATTTTTGAAAAAATATAAATATTAATGATTATTATTGTGCTAATATAATTTTTAATGTGCGTCAGAGTGATTATTATTGTTACAGTATTATCATCATTATTAATATGGCATCTTCAAGACTAATAACACACTTAGTGATTTTAATGTGTTCCTGCACAGTGTAGCATTAAGAGTAGCGATAGAAAAAGGACAAAACGAAAAACTCCTCACAGCATAAGCCGCTGTTCATTTGTACATTATGGTTTTCTTATGAAAGAAGTGATCTAATGCAGTTAGTATTACAAACTCCGTTTTCTCTTATACTAACACGTCATTCTAGTTGTTATTTATTGTTTATTATGTCATATTAGATGAATTGTGATAGATAATATTTTGTCATGCCTCCCGACAGCAGGACAAATTTAAATTTTATTTCCATTATTTCTTTTGGGAAATATCGATTCGATTTTTGAACATTTCGAGTTAACAAGCTCCTGGAACGGATTATGTTCAATTTCCGAAGGAAACAATTACTTCCAGGATTACAATTATGTAAGTGTGGACCCCAGAAATCGAACATTCTTCATTCCAGAATGCTGTTCAAGTGCTGTTACCAAACAAATTTATTCCCATAAGGAATGTGTAAATTAGATTAGTCCATTTCAGACCCCTACTTTACATTATTCCTTATGGGAATAAGTTCATTCGGTAATGGCACTTAAATTATGGCAAACAAAAAATAAACAACAAAAAAATAAACAGGCATTATGGTAAAAATTTATGAAAAATTTGAAATTTTGTACCTGTGATGCAGTTTGTTTCTCCAAGTCTGTCCTTGTCCACTTCACACTTCTGGGAAAATAAATATATATATAAATAAGCAATTTTAATAAAAATATTTACATTAAAAATTGATAAAATTAGGCTTTTAGCTACTACCTTTAAAAATAAAATCTGAAGCAAATACAAAAGTGACTGAGCAACTAATTGCTCCAATGAATTTGAGGCACTGGAAAAGTTGTTAGCCTGGATCCAGATTATTATTATAATCAAAATAAGGGTTATACAGCGCAGTCCAGATGCTTAGAAAACTAATATTGTTTTTGTGATCTGCAGATTGGACCACTTGAAGTGGCTCAACAATTTTCCCCATGCAGCACTCCCACAGCTACCTCCATCCCTCCCCTTACGATTGCAGCAGTCCACGAATCGTTTGCAGTGCGCCGGCAGCCCCCTCCCCCCAACATTACGATTACAGCAGTCCACGAACCGGTTGTAGCGCGCCCGCAGCCTGGATCTTTCGGCGCTGCCCTGGCCTTCCTCTCGAAGGAACTGCCACACCCAGAGGCACATGTGAGGCATCCTTCCCACCAGGGGCCTGAAACCCCTCCACCAGGGCCTGAAGCCCCCACTTGGGGTTTGCCCCCATGGGAGGGGTAATACACCCCCCATGGGGGACTGAAACCTCCCACTGGGGGGGCTTCAGGCCCCCGGCATGCTTTCCCTCAGCCCCGGGGCCGCAGACCCCCTGGTAACCTCCCCCAACCCCCTCTGGTGCTTCCCTCCTCCTCCGTTGCACCGGCGTGCCCCTCCCTCTTCCGTCGCAACCAGCACATGCCCCATTTCCAGTGCACTAACGTGGCACCTCAAATCCAGGCCTCCCCACCCTCCCACTCTCCCCAAGTGTATACAACAGTCCATCCTCGGAATCCGTGCACCAACCACACACTCCCTCCACTTCCGACGCACCTGCGTGATCCCTCCTCTTCTGGGGTTCTCTCACGTGTCCTCTTCCCTCTCGGGATGCTCGCACGTGCTCCAACTTCTAGCATGTCCATACTCCCCATTTCCGGGACGCAGCGGAAATAGGGGGCGAGGGCACTCCAGAAGAGGGGGCACGTGCGGGCATCTCAGGCGGGAAGAAGACACGTGAGAGAACCCTGGAAGTCGAGGGAAAATGCGAGCACCACGGAAAAGGAGGGAATGCATGGGAGCCCCAGATGGGGAAAATACTACGAAAACATCGATTCAGAAGAGATGCATACATCCAGGAAGGCGGGAGGCCTCACAGGAGACCGTGGCTAAGAGACACCAGCGCTAGAACCCTGGAAGCGGGAGCAGCGCTGGCACTCGGGAAGACGAAAGAGCATGCTGGTATCACGGAGAGGGAGGGTGGCGCCAGAGCGACGGCTGGGGGAAGGCAACCGAGGGGGTACTGTGGACTCCCTGGGGTGACTGAGGGGAAAGACATGCCGGGGAGATTTGGGTTTCGGGCAACCTGGTGGCAAGGGATGCCTCATAGGTTCCTCAGGGCGAGGTGGCAACCCTGGGAGGAAGGCCGCGGTGGTGCCGAGAGAGCTGGGGTTGTGCCACAACCGGTTACTCCGCACTGCCGCTAAAAAAATCTTTTCCATTACGCATTCCTACCTACACTATCTCTCAAACACATGACTGTAGCAAAATTTACTTTCCTGCAAGTTTATGCAATACTGATAAGCTGATGAATAACATACACATCTTTCGTGAAGTTGTTTAACCATGAACGTCAACATTACTGGGTTTATGACCTGACCAATATTTATCAGTAATCCTGTGTGCAGTTTGCAAAGTACATTAAGATTATAATAGCTTTTACATCCTCTGAGCATTCGAATGCATCTAGTGAATAGAAGGATGGATACCTGCAGTTAGGTTACGCTACGAATACAGAAAATCCCATGCTTTATCTAATAGCGCTGTATAACCCCTGTGGTTTAGCGCTTCTATTTGATTATAATAATTTATCTAATAGCTGATTTAAGCTTGGCTGGAAGTAGAGTAGAAGTACATGCCAAAGTATCAGCATGTACTAAAGTTTAACATCTGTAGAAATTTTGCTATCTTAACACTAGAGCAGTGTTATTTACGATCCTATACTCAGTGGGTTCCCATTTTCAGTTTTATGTCAAGTTTTCATCACTTACATAGCTCAAAGCTATCTAAATAAAGCACTGCAAGACTTGCTATTTGTTGGCGCAATTAACTAAGCCAATGGCGCTAGCCACAGCTCGGCTTTTCAGGTTATTTCCCTTATACATTAAGTGAGGGGGTTTAATAAAGTAAATGCCCCCATAACTTTTATTGAGTTATCATAATGCCCCCTCTTTCTTTAATTGATTGCAGTATGCATGTTTGCTGCCAGTCCTTCCAGGATCTTCCAGGTGATGCCTCTCTTGTGCCTGTGTTCAAGGAGAACAGCTGAAGGGAGTGCATGTTTCCAGGAGTTCAAGATGCTTGCCAGTTCATACAGCCATTGAAGGTTCTCTGAAATAGAAGTGTAAGAATTTAAATCTAAAAGTCCTACTAACCTAGACACGGAAATGTCTTTCAGTTAAGAAAGCCTTAAGGAAAAATGGTAGATTGCCTCGGAGGCAATAACCGATAGAATGGAAAATAGTACTGGAAATGGCTTGAAACTGAGCTCAAAATAGGAGAAATGTTATGCAATAAAAAATCAAAATGGAATTCATTTGTAAAGACTGAAAACATAACTAATGAACAGAGGAAATGTTAGTTTAGTGCCAGGAATGCCTGCATTGTTTATTCTGCACCCTATTTTGTAGTTGAAAGGGGCAAAATCGCCAATGTGTAAATATCGCTGACACATCAAAATTCGCGAGAGCATAATTTCGTCAATTTTCAATCAAATTTCGTACTTTTTGTTTTATTACCTTCAGAAAAAGATTCTCTACCATTTCATAAGTAAAAATAAGAATTTTTTTTTTTTTTAAATTCTTGGACACTGGTGCAAGAATACTGCATGGGTGGGCTGTGGTTGGAGAATACTGCATGGGTGGGCTGTGGTTGGAGAATACTGCATGGGTGGGCTGTGGTTGGAGAATACTGCATGGGTGGGCTGTGGTTGGAGAATACTGCATGGTGGGCTGTGGTTGGAGAATACTGCATGGGTGGGCTGTGGTTGGAGAATACTGCATGGGTGGGCTGTGGTTGGAGAATACTGCATGGGTGGGCTGTGGTTGGAGAATACTGCATGGGTGGGCTGTGGTTGGAGAATACTGCATGGTGGGCTGTGGTTGGAGAATACTGCATGGGTGGGCTGTGGTTGGAGAATACTGCATGGGTGAGCTGTGGTTGGAGAATACTGCATGGTGGGCTGTGGTTGGAGAATACTGCAGGGTTAAGTTCACATATTCTGATCGTGCATAGCTTGGCTACAATCACAAGTACAATAAGATTAAATTATCATGGAGATTATACAGTCTGTTCTCCAAGGGAATTGGATAACAGATTCATTCCCTAGTCAACGAATGAATTACATATTTCAAATGATTCAAAGAACTGGGACAGAGTGTATGGCAAGTCCAAGATCTGTTCCTAGACTGTAACTTTAATTTCAACACCCACATTCAACACATTACAAAAAAAATTAAAGTATCCAAATAAGTTAGTATCCTCTCCAAGATATGTTACTATGTACCTCAAACAATCCTATTAGTACCCCAAAAGCAACAGAATGAATAATCACCCTACTTAATATACAAAAAAAATCATTCATACTATTTTGCATTTTAACAGGAATAATCTGTCTGCCAGCTGTTTCAAAACTATTGTAAAAAAAAAAAAACCACCTTTCCCTATTGTGATCCTAACTACAAATGATAATGATAATGAAGAATACTGCATGGTGGGCTGTGGTTGGAGAATACTATATGGTGGGCTGTGGTTGAAGAATACTGAGTGTGTGTGGGGAGTTTTGAACCAAGTAAGAGTAATACATTATTGGTAGGTTTCAGGATGTACATGTTTATAGAGGGGCAATGGATATATTGGATCATCATTTAGTTGTAGCTACAGTTAGAGTAACAGCAACAGGAGGAGGACGTCAGGGTGAGATATAAGCAACTACTGGCAGAAAGGAGGGGGGGCTTGAAGAGAGTTGGGATAGTTTTAAAAATGCAGTTTGTGGCTATAGAAGGGTGGGTGCAGGAGGAAAGAGGAGTGAGTGGTGGAATGAAGAAAATGGTAGCTTATGAGAGGTTTTTGCAAAACAGAAGTGTTAATAGAAGAGCAAAAGAGTAAAAAATGAAAAGAGTGGTGAGAGAGTGCAAAAGAAAAGCAGATGAAAGAATGGGAGAGGCTCTGTCAAGAAATTCTGCTGAAAACAAGAAAATTTTTTGGAGATAAACAAGGTAAGAAAGCCTAGGGAACGATTGGATTTGTCAGTTAAAAAAGGGAGGCGGTAATTTCATGTACTGGCCAGGGAGGTACAACATCGTTTAGGAGGGGGTAAAGCAGCTGGAACTGACGGGATAGAGTGAACAGTATTTAGATAAAGGTTTTCATTGCATTTATGGATTTAGAAAAGGCATATGATAGAGTGGCAAATGTTGCAAGTGTATGGAATAGGTAGTAAGTTACTGAAGGCTGTGTGTAGGAGGGTTTAAGTTATGGGGAATTAAATGCAAAATGGGAGTTGACACAGTTACTTTTTGCTTATGGGAGATTCTAAAGAAAAGTTGCAAAGGTTAGTGGATATCACATTGGAGAGAGGGATTATCGAAGAAGTAAATGTTTTCAGATACAGTGGACCCTCGGCTAACGATCATTCCAGATAACGATTTTTTCGGTTAACGGTTGCTTTTTTGGTAAAGAGAGTGAGGAACACCATCGAACTGAAGAAAGAGTGGCTTGCCAGGATGTACGGAAAAAACAATCTAATGTTGCAAAAGATCGATAGTATTTCCACGGCGATAATTTGTGAGAAGGCAAGGCAGTTGCACGCAGATCTTGTCAAGACAATGCCTGGAACCAGTGGTGAGGAGAGCGATTTTAAAGCCAGCAGAGGCTGGTTTGAGAGGTTTAAGAAACGTAGTGGCATACACTGTGTTGTGAGGCAGCCAGCTCAGACAAACAAGTGTTTAATTGTGATGAAACAGGCCTCTTTTGGAAGAAAATGCCAAAGAAGACCTTCATTACTCAGGAGGAAAAGGCACTGCCAGTGGTGATTTCAAAGTGAAGCCTTTACTGGTGTATCACTCAGAAAATCCCAGAGCCTTCAAGAAACACATGGTTTAGCGCTTCTTTTTGATTATAATAATAATAATCAAGAAACACAATGTTAACAGGAATAATCTGTGTGTGTATTGGAAGGCTAACACTAATGCATGGGTCACTAAGGACTTTTTCGTGGAATGGTTGACTGGAGTGTTTGCCACTCAAGTGCCTCCTGGTACTGGACAATGCTACTGATAAGTTTAGTTTCATCACAGTGAAGTTCTTGCCTCCTAACACCACTCTTTCATCCAGCAGGTCATTTCCAACTTCAAGAAACTGTACACCAAAGCATTGACCCTAAGATTTTGAAGGATTTGAGGCTGACCCTGATGACCCTGTGCCTGATAGGGTAGAGCTAACAACTGGACGTGTGTTCAAAGTGGATTGAATTGCAGACATTTGTTGAACAAAACCACCCTGAGCAAGCTGAAATGAGCCAGTGACAGAGTCATGTTGCACTTCAGGAAAATGTTAAACAGGCACCAGAAACAGAGGACTCTGGACAGTTATTTTTATAAGAAGAGTTCTAGTGACTCAAGCTGGTCCTAGTGGCATTAAAAGAAAAAGAAGGGAAGTAACCCCAGAGAGGGACTTGTTACCTGAAGTCCTTTGGGGGGATTCCCTTCCAAAACTAACTCCTTCCTATCTTCCAGATGCCAGCAAGTCTCTTCAATAAAGGTAAGTAAATGTTATTTTAAATGTTTATTTCAATATTTATTTATAAATTTAATATTGTATGTAGTATTTGTGTGTGTTTTCTGTATGCAACCACCCAGGGAGGTACTACCGTCCTGCCAGGTGACTGTGAAACAAACCTGAAACTGTTTTACATGATGGTAGGATTGCTGGTGTCTTTTTCTGTCTCATAAACACGCTGGATAACAGGTATATATCTAGCTACTTACACTTTAGGTCACACTACACTGGCATACACACATCTAGGTTTTTCTTCTTTTTCTTAATAGCTCTTGTTCTTTTTATTTTCTCTATTGTCCATGGGGAAGTGAAAAAGAATCTTTCCTCCGTAAGCAATGCGTGTCGTATGAGGCGACTAAGATGCCGGGAGCAATGGGCTAGTAACCCCTTCTCCTGTACAAATCTACTAAAAAAGAGAAGAAGAAAAACTTTATAAAACTGGGTTGTCTGAATGTGCGTGGATGTAGTGCGGATGATAAGAAAGAGATGATTGCCGATGTTATGAATGAAAAGAAGTTGGATGTCCTGGCCCTAAGCGAAACAAAGCAGTGGGGAGAAATAAATGGGATTAAGTCAGGAGTATCTGAGAGAGTTAGAGTAGGGGTAGCAATAATGTTGAAGGATCAGTTATGGAAGGAAAAGAGGGAATATGAATGTGTAAATTCAAGGATTATGTGGATTAAACCAAGGGTCGGATGCGAAAAGTGGGTCATAATAAGCGTGTATGCACCTGGAGAAGAGAGGAGTGTAGAGGAGAGAGAGAGAGAGATTTTGGGAGATGTTAAGCGAATGTATAGGAACTTTTGAACCAAATGAGAGAGTAATTGTGGTAGGGGACCTAAATGCTAAAGTGGGAGAAACATGCAGAGAGGGTGTAGTAGGTAAGTTTGGGGTACCAGGTGTAAATGATAATGGAAGCCCTTTGATTGAACTTTGTATAGAAAGGGGTTTAGTTATAGGTAATACATATTTTAAGAAAAAGAGGATAAATAAGTATACAAGATATGTATAGTTTGTTGGACTATGTATTGGTGGATAAAAGACTGTTGAGTAGACTTCAGGATGTACATGTTTATAGAGGGGCCACAGATATATCAGATCACTTTTTAGTTATAGCTACAGTGGGATACAAGGAAAATAGAATCAGTAAGAGAAAGGTGAAGGTTTATAAACTAAGAGGAGGCAGTTAGGGTAAGATATAAACAACTATTGGAGGATAGATGGGCTAGTGAGAGTGTAGGCAATGGGGTCGAAGATGTATGGGGTAGATTTAAAAATGTAGTGTTAGAGTGTTCAGCAGAAGTTTGTGGTTACAGGCGAGTGGGTGCGGGAGGGAAGAGGAGCGATTGGTGGAATGATGATGTAAAGAGAGTAGTAAGGGAGAAAAGTTAGCATATGAGAGGTTTTTACAAAGTAGAAGTGATGCAAGGAGGGAAGAGTATATGGAGAGAAAAAGAGAGGTTAAAAGAGTGGTGAAGCAATGTAAAAGAGAGCAGATGAGAGAGTGGGTGAGATGTTATCAGCAAATTTTGTTGAAAATAAGAAAAAGTTTTGGAATGAGATTAATAAGTTGAGGAAGCCTAGAGAACAAATGGATTTGACAGTTAAAAATAGGAGAGGAGAGTTATTAAATGGAGAGTTAGAGGTATCGGGAAGATGGAGAGAATATTTTGAGGAGTTGTTAAATGTTGATGAAGACAGGGAAGCTGTGATTTCCCTGTCTTTCGTAGGAGTGTGGAAGAGCCAGTTGTGGGTGTAGGGGAAGTTCGTGAGGCAGCTGGGATTGATGGGATAAAGATAGAAATGTTAAAAGCAGGTGGGGATATAGTTTTGGAGCGGTTGGTGCTATTATTTAATAAATGTACCTAGGGATTGGCAGAGAGCGCAAAAATTATAGGGGAATAAGTCTGTTGAGTGTACCTGGTAAAGTGTATGGTAGAGTTATTATTGAAAGAATTAAGAGTAAGACAGTGAAACATATAGGTGAACAGTATTTGGATAAGGGTAAAGATGTTTTTGTGGCATTTATGGATTTGGAAAAGGCGTATGATAGGGTAGATAGGGGGGCAATGTGGCAGATGTTGCAGGTGTATGGAATAGGAGGAAGGTTACGAAAGCAGTGAAGAGTTTATGAGGATAGTGAGGCCAGGTTAGTGTGTAGGAGGAAGGACTATTTCCCAGTAAAAGTGGGCCTTAGACAAGGATGTGTGATGTCACCGTGGTTCTTCAATATATTTATAGATGGGGTTGTAAGATAAAGAAGCAAATACAAAGTGGGAGTTGTCACAGTTGCTTTTTGCTGATGACACTGCTTTTGGGAGATTCTGAAGAGAAGTTGCAGAGGTTGGTGGATGAATTTGGTAGGGTGTGTAAAAGAAGAAAATTGAAAGTGAATATAGGAAAGAGTAAGGTGATGAGGATAACAAAAAGAATAGGTGACGAAAGATGTATTCAGATATTTGGGAGTGGACATGTCGGCGGATGGGTCTATGAAGGATGAGGTGAATCATAGAATTGATGAGGGGAAAAGGGTGATTGGAGCACTTTGGAGTCTGTCGTAGACAAAGAACCTTGTCCATGGAAGTAAAGAGGGGAATGTATGAGAGTATAGTTATACCAACGCTCTTATATGGGTGTGAAGCATGGGTGATGAATGTTGCAACGAGAAGGCTGGAGGCAGTGTGTGGTGTGAATATAATGCAGAGAATTCGGAGTTTGGAAATTAGGAGGAGGTGCGGGATTACCAAAACGATTGAGGGGTTATTGAGGAGGGGTTATTGAGGTGGTTTGGACATGTAGAGAGAATGGAACGAGACAGAGTGACTTCGAGAGTGTATAAATCTGTAGTGGAGGGAAGGCGGGGAGGGGACTTCCAGCAAGCATGTGTGAGCGTATTTGATAGGAGTGAATGGAGGCATATGGTTTTTAATACTTGACGTGCTGTTGGAGTGTGAGCAAAGTAACATTTATGAAGGGATTCAGGGAAACCGGCAGGCCGGACTTGAGTTCTGGAGATGGGAAGTACAGTGCCGGCACTCTGAAGGAGGGGTGTTAATGTGGCAAGACAGTGATGGAGTGAATGATGATGAAAGTTTTTCTTTTTCGGGCCACCCTGCCTTGGTGGGAATCGGCCGATGTGTTAATAAAAAAAAAAAAAAATTGGATGTCTGGAACAGATTAATTGTATTTACATTATTTCTTATGGGAAATAAGGTTTCGAATAACAATTTTTTCGGGTAAAGGTCTAGCTCCTGGAACGGATTAAGATCGTTAGCCGAGGGTCCACTGTACAGTAAATATAGTACAATAACATGTCACTTACATTTATTGAAGAGTTGTTGATGGATGGAATGCGTAGTATGCTAGTGTTTATTATATAATTTTGAAAAAATATAAATGGAATACCAACTGTCTATATTAACATTTTATATGCCTCAGAGTGATTATTATTGTGCTAATATAATTTTTAATGTGCGTCAGAGTGATTATTATTGTTACAGTATTATCATCATTATTAATATGGCATCTTCAAGACTAATAACACACTTAGTGATTTTAATGTGTTCCTGCACAGTGTAGCATTAAGAGTAGCGATTAAGCGATAGAAAAAGGACAAAACGAAAAACTCCTCACAGCATAAGCCGCTGTTCATTTGTACATTATGGTTTTCTTATGAAAGAAGTGATCTAATGCAGTTAGTATTACAAACTCCGTTTTCTCTTATACTAACACGTCATTCTAGTTGTTATTTATTGTTTATTATGTCATATTAGATGAATTGTGATAGATAATATTTTGTCATGCCTCCCGACAGCAGGAACGAATTAATTGTATTTCCATTATTTCTTTTGGGAAATATAGATTCGATTTTTGAACATTTCGAGTTAACAAGCTCCTGAACGGATTATGTTCAATTTCCGAAGGAAACAATTACTTCCAGGATTACAATTATGTAAGTGTGGACCCCAGAAATCGAACATTCTTCATTCCAGAATGCTGTCAAGTGCTGTTACAAACAAATTTATTCCCATAAGGAATGTAAATTAGATTAGTCCATTTCAGACCCCTACTTTACATTATTCCTTATGGGAATAAGTTCATCGGTAATGGCACTTAAATTATGGCCGAAACAAAAAATAAACAACAAAAAAATAAACAGGCATTATGGTAAAAATTTATGAAAAATTTGAAATTTTGTACCTGTGATGCAGTTTGTTTCTCCAAGTCTGTCCTTGTCCACTTCACACTTCTGGGAAAATAAATATATATATAAATAAGCAATTTTAATAAAAATATTTACATTAAAAATTGATAAAATTAGGCTTTTAGCTACTACCTTTAAAAATAAAATCTGAAGCAAATACAAAAGTGACTGAGCAACTAATTGCTCCAATGAATTTGAGGCACTGGAAAAGTTGTTAGCCTGGATCCAGATTATTATTATAATCAAAATAAGGGTTATACAGCGCAGTCCAGATGCTTAGAAAACTAATATTGTTTTTGTGATCTGCAGATTGGACCACTTGAAGTGGCTCAACAATTTTCCCCATGATGCCTTATGCAGCACTCCCACAGCTACCTCCATCCCTCCCCTTACGATTGCAGCAGTCCACGAATCGTTTGCAGTGCGCCGGCAGCCCCTCCCAACATTACGATTACAGCAGTCCACGAACCGGTTGTAGCGCGCCCGCAGCCCTGGATCTTTCGGCGCTGCCCTGGCCTTCCTCTCGAAGGAACTGCCACACCCAGAGGCACATGTGAGGCATCCTTCCCACCAGGGGCCTGAAACCCCTCCACCAGGGGCCTGAAGCCCCCACTTGGGGGTTTGCCCCCATGGGAGGGGTAATACACCCCATGGGGGACTGAAACCTCCCACTGGGGGCTTCAGGCCCCCGGCATGCTTTCCCTCAGCCCCGGGGCCGCAGACCCCCTGGTAACCTCCCCCAACCCCCTCTGGTGCTTCCCTCCTCCTCCGTTGCACCGGCGTGCCCTCCCTCTTCCGTCGCAACCAGCACATGCCCCATTTCCAGTGCACTAACGTGGCACCTCAAATCCAGGCCTCCCCACCCTCCCACTCTCCCCAAGTGTATACAACAGTCCATCCTCGAATCCTGCACCAACCACACACTCCCTCCACTTCCGACGCACCTGCGTGATCCCTCCTCTTCGGGGTTCTCTCACGTGTCCTCTTCCTCTCGGATGCTCGCACGTGCTCCAACTTCTAGCATGTCCATACTCCCCATTTCCGGGACGCAGCGGAAATAGGGGCGAGGGCACTCCAGAAGAGGGGCACGGGGCATCTCAGGCGGAAGAAGTCGAGGGAAAATGCGAGCACCACGGAAAAGGAGGGAATGCATGGGGGCCCCAGATGGGGAAAATACTACGAAACATCGATTCAGAAGAGATGCATACATCCAGGAAGGCGGGAGGCCTCACAGGAGACCGTGGCAAGAGACACCAGCGCTAGAACCCTGGAAGCGGGAGCAGCGCTGGCACTCGGGAAGACGAAAGAGCATGCTGGTATCACGGAGAGGGAGGGTGGCGCCAGAGCGACGGCTGGGGAAGGCAACCGAGGGGTACTGTGGACTCCTGGGGTGACTGAGGGAAAGACATGCTGGGGGGATTTGGGCCAGGCAACCTGGTGTTAAGGGATGCCTCATGGGTTCCTCAGGGGGAAGGCAACCCCGGGAGGGGCCCGGGGTGCCGAGAGCTGGGGGCCCCAACCGGACCCCCCATTGCTTAAAAAGAACTGTTCCATTACGATTCCCACCCACTATAAACACACACGACTGTAAAAAAATTTAAAACTTCAGTTTATTCACTATAAACTTTTTTCCCAAGTTTATCAATACTGGTTTATGACCTGACCAATATTTATCAGTAAACCTAAGGGGTTTCAAAAACTTAAGATTATAATAGCTTTTTAAACCTCTGAGCATTCGAATGCATCTAGGGAAAAGAATGAGGGGTACAAACAGAAAATCCACCTTTATCTAATAGCTGATTTGCTTTGGTGGGAAATAGGTACATGCCGATTTGCATGTACTAAAAATTTAACATCTGTAGAAATTTTTATCTTAAATAGAGCAGTACCTTTTCTTATTTTTGCCATCTTAGCAACACTTAAAAAAGGGGGATACAGTTTAAAAACATTTTCCCGTGAATGATTTACATCCTTTCTCAGTGGGTTCCCCATTTTTAGTTTACCAGTTTTTATCACTTGATATAAGTCATTGGGGACACTATTCAGTAGACAGTTATTTAGAACAGATTATGTTCACGTTACGGTATTGCACGATTGAAGAATTGCAGCACATTATCATCTAACATGACGTAAAAATTATATTACACGGTTCACGGGAGTGGAAAAATTTTTAAAGCACGTAGCCCGCGGTGGGTTAAACCATCGAGTCAGTGGGGGTCCTACTGGGGGTGGCTATGAGCCACATCAAATGCTTAATGCTGACGAGAGAATTGTTTTCTGAAGAAATGCCAACGCAACTTATATCAGTCAGCAAGAGAAAAGTGCACCAGGCTTCAAGACGAAAGGATCGCTTCATTTTGCTCCTTTTTGGAATGCATCAGGCGATTTCAAATGTAAGCCCAATCCCCGTGCTTAGAAGAAAAAGGAATTTGTTTTTTCCCTTCCCCCAAACTAAGTTCATTCAGATACATGGGGCCAGGAGCGAGTCTCGACCCTGCAACCACAATTAGTTAAGTACAGTTACATGGATTACAAAATAGCAGCATGTGTGTAGAGAACCTAGGATAACCCCAAAAAATCAAAGGAAATAAGTCTCACTGACCCCTTTGGGTTATCCTAGGTTCTCTACACATGCCTATGTATGATAATCTTTGTAACTGTATCTGTGTATACCTGAATAAACTTTTTTACAGTTTGGGAAGGAAACAACCATTCGCACAAGCAGCCTTGTTGTTGTTCACCAGTTGGTTATTTCCCTTATACATTATGTGAGGGGGTTTAATAAAGTAAATGTCCCCATAACTTTTATTGAGTTATCATAGTATACCCATAATGCCCCTCTTTTTTTTAATTGATTGCGTATACATGTTTGCTTCCAGTCCTTCCAGGTGATGCCTTTTTTTTGCCTGTTTTCAAGGAGAACAGCTGAAGGGAGTGCATTTCCAGGATTTCGATGCTTGCCAGTTCATACAGCCAGTAAGGTTCTCTTAGAAGTGTAAAATTTAAATCTTTAAAATTTTTTTTATGAACACAAGCACTAATACCCCTTAGTCTGCTAAAAGTCCTACAGGTTTATTCTTCCTGCTATCTTTCACCATACGGCCATTCCAAGGAGAAATTCCCCCAAAAAAAAAAAAAAAAAAAAAGTCATGCCCTCAATTGCAGAAATCACAACTTCAAATGCCCCTCTGAATGGCAACACCCACCCCCCCTTTTGGAGGAATTATATTCCACCCTAGGACCAAAGTGTAGCAAATTACTTTAGAAAACCTGAGAGGGTTTTAATGGTCAACCCCAAGAGATACATTCTGGGACCAGACCCCCTTGGGATATAGTGCCGATCAACCAGGCTGTTACTCTGGGTTCAACAAACAGACGTTTTAAGAAGGGACCTGTCCAGGCCTTCTTAAAAACCGCCACCCCCTTTTGTGTGCTGGGGGGGCTGAACAGTCTTGGGGCCCTGACACTGTGTTTCTCTTCGTATTTTTGGTACCCCTGCTTTTTCTGGTGGGGGTATAACCTTTTGCCGAGTCTTGGGGAAATATTTTCAATGTTACAGTGGCAAAACCACTATGAAAGATCCAAATGGCCTCCCCCGGGGCCCAAACACCACTCAGCGCCAGTCTGGCATTGTATCTTGGGAGTGACTATCACCTCACTCTTTCCCAACATACATTTCTTAATATTTCTTCTTTTGTGTTGCAACTGCTAAAAAGCCACCATGGGCCCAAAGAAAGCCCCTAGTGCCAGCCCTTGGGTAAAAAAAGGGAGAAACACCGGGAATGGGAAGCCCATTCAACCATACTTCCATTGTGTTGAAAAAGGAAATCAAAAGTGATTATTTGTTGGAAAAAGGCCAGATTTTTCCTCACAAAGATTTTAAAGGGGTTTGAGGTTCCCCCGGGTTGGTTTGGGGACGCCAGGGGGTTGGAGGTTAGTGGGAGGTGTGGATGTGTTGGTGGAGGACCACAATGAAGAGCAACCACTAGAGCTGCAAGAACTACCCAACAGCAACAGACCACAGCTTTCTTTTAGAGATTAAGGAGATGTGTGCAATTTGGGCTAGGATGGAAAAATTTTGGGGGGGCATCACCAACAAAACTGTTTAGGCCCTTATGGGAAAATTCAATGATTTCTTGTCCCTTTTTGGGAATTTTAAAGAACCCCCCGAAACAGACCTTTCTGGGGACCCCCCAGTTTTTTTTATTTTTAAGACAAGAGGGCCAGGACTCGCTGGTCCAGTGGATTGTTATGTTATTTTCCTTATTATTCATCAAGGTTCTACATGTACTAGCATAGGGTATTTACTTTAAAAAGGGCTTAGGGTAAAAGGAGGATACTTATAGGCTAAAATGATACTTACCAGGCTTAGGGTGTATCTGAAAACTTATTGGTCCTCCAAAAAAAAAACCAAATTATAAAAATATGCTATATTAAGAGGTATATATACATATAATGTACAGATCTCCACTCCAACATATAACCAGCCTCCCAAAAAAAACACATGGTTCACCTTTACCTTTTACCCCTTTCTCTTAACATTCTTTTTCCCTCCAGTGTCTTGATACACTGGAATCACAAATATCATGGTAACACATCTCAACGCCCCCATTATTTCTTACCTAATTCTGCCCAGAAACCAAGTTAGTCACAATTACAACCAGCTCACTGCAGCAGCCATGTTCCCAGGAGAATGGAGTGTAGGAAGGGGTCCTCTAAGCCCCCCCTTCCAAAAAAAAAAACCTATCATTTTGCACATCCCCCATGTACTCAATATATCTTATGTAATTACAATGAGACATGCAATTTATAAACTAGTACTTATAAAAATTTTTTATTATATTGAAAAATAAGGAAATTTCAGCTTTTAAGTCTTTGGGGTCCTACCTAAGACCTCATTAAGCAAATTTAATAATTCAATATTTAGGTATTCATGTTAAATTGCACAAAACATGCTGGGTTCCATACCCCCCCATTAATCCATAATAGGCTTTAAAAAAACGAAGAAGGGAAAGAAACCCCCAAAAAGGAAATTGGTACCTAAAGTTTTTTAAAGGGAAAGGGGAAATTTCCCCCTTCCCAATTAAATTATAAATGAAAAAAAAAAATTTTTTAATATTTTTGGGTGTCTGAAGGGATTAATTTGATTTACATTTTTTTTTGGGGGAAAATTTTTGAAAATATGAATTTTGAATTTCACAGACTTTTGGGATGGATTAATCATGTTTCAGGTCCCCCCATTTGGAAAATAATCCCTTAGGGGTTCGTGGTCACGCTAATGCTTCGTCACCCCGAAACCAGGGATCTAACCCCAGGTACATTTTAATAATCAAAAGAAGCGCAAAACCAAAGGGGTTATACAGAATAAGGTAAGATGGAAAACATTTGGGGTTTCCAAAGACACCTCTGTCCTCTTTTCCACATCACAAAAAATGGACCCAGGTTTAAGGTACTGGTTGGGGTGATCCCAGGGACAAAACTGCCAATTTGATTAAAATGCTCCTGCAAAAAAGGGGTTATATAGTAGTATGTCATTATGTTTTGCTACCTGATTTATGAAAACTACATACCCCGGGGAGTTTGGGGCCACCCCGAAATCTACAATTTGCAAGTATAAATATTTTAAATGTATTTTTAAATCAAAAACCCACGAAATTTATTCCAAAGGGAGTAAATTCCCGGGTTCGAATGGCACTTAGCAGCCTTCTGGAATAATTATGA
The DNA here is from genome assembly GCA_009830355.1 of Cherax destructor. Lineage (NCBI taxonomy): Eukaryota > Metazoa > Arthropoda > Malacostraca > Decapoda > Parastacidae > Cherax > Cherax destructor. Next base: position 12,737 of record WNWK01002153.1, on the reverse strand, counting down.
CCAAAAACTCGGGGGTCTACTTATTCTTTCAACAAACTGGGAAAAAGAAAACTAAATCTCTTTTAAATTTTTATGATTAAACTTTCCTTTAAGCCATCTTTTTAAACGCAACTAAAATGCTTAGAACATGGGGTTTTTATAACCCCCTTCTCCTTCATATTTACTAAATTTAAAAGGAGAAACTTTCATTTTTTTTTTTTGGGCCAAACTGCCGGGGGGATATGGCCAGTTTGGGGAAAAAGTGTACAGTAGACCATATTGTACGAGATTATTTACACGTTATGGGTATTGCACATTGAAAATTGCAGCAAAATTTTTATCAAACGCGCGATATTACGGTTTGGGGGGGGTTTAAAAATTTTTTGTGGGCCGGTCCCCGGTGGAAAAACCTCAGTCAGGGGGGGGTCCTACTGGGGGTGGCTATGAGCTCATAAAGTGTTTAATGCTGGAGAAAAAGTGTTTTCTGGAAAAAAACCCAAACCAAATTTATATCAGTCAGAAAGGTTCCCCCATTTTTCCCAAGACAGCAAAGGGCCGCTTCACCTTCCCTCGGTAAAAATGGGAAAATGAAGCCCAATCCTCGTGTTTAAAGGGAAAAGGGAATTTTTTTTTCCTTCCTGCAAACTAAGTTTTTTCAGATACACAGGGCCAGGAGCTGAGTCCACCCCTGCAACCAAAATTTGGGGAGACAAACATTGACACCATAGCCTTTGGAGAACCTGGGAAAACCCCAAAAAAGCGACAGAACAAATAAGTCAGATTTTTTTAAATCCTAGGTTCTCCACTGCTAGTATGATAATTTTTGAACTGTATCTGTTTCCTAAATCTTTTACAGTTTGGGGAAGGAAAACAAATTTCCTTTCCCCTCAAGGGGCGCCTCGGTTGTTCAGCGGGGGACACCACCCGCCCCCGAACTCCATTCCAACGCGTAAAAAACTCTGCACAAAGCTGTTTTTGGGGAAGAAAAAGAGTAATTGTTTTTTGATCTTTAAATGACACCCAGTAGGATACGAAGAAAAAAAAGAAGTGTTACTTTGTCCCCGTAAAAGATGTAAACAAGTTTGTGTGATTTTGAATGGCTTGACTGAATGGCTTGACTGAATGAACTAGCTCATCAAACTTGTGATGGCCTAATTAAAGGGTACAATTGCACAAACCCAGAGACCAAATGACCCAAGAATACTAGAAATGCTCCCCAAAACCTTAAAAAATTGAAGATTTAAAAACACCCCAAAAACCCAAACACGCCCCCCTGCCAGACGAACCCAACCCCCAACAAAGGAAAAAAACCCCCTCCATAGCTTCACTAGTGATATTAGGGGAAAATTGCAGGGGAAAAAACAGTAATAAAAACCCAACCAGACCTTGAAACACGTCTACAAACAAAAAACCGGGGCACAACAACCCCCACCCCCCGCCCAGGTCCCGCAACAACACCAACATGGCTGACTCTCCCACCAACCCCACCAGCCGGGATTCCATCCTGGTCACCAAGGTAGACTATTTGATATATTGGGAATAATCACCCCCCTTTTGAAGCTGAAAACAAAACGAAAGAAAAACTAGTAAATTGAACCAAGTTTGGAGATAAAGACCAAAAACCTTAAAGAGAAGATCACAGGGGAAATACTGAAAAGAAAAATTGAAACATCTAAACCGCAAGAAAATAACTTGAATATGAAGGTGGAAGAAGAATCAGAGGGGAATAAAAAATCACACTGATTTGATGAATATTTGTTTTAAGATGAAAAAACCGAATAAGATAACTTGTCTGATGGTTATAAAAAAGCAATCACTTTCCCCAGAGACATAACTCAATCCCAGGGGGAAACTGCTATCAACATATTACAAGACCACCTACAAAATTGCAAAGTAAGAAATCAAAGAAACACATGCTGGGAAAAAAGGTAAAATGATTATGATCAGACTTCATTCATATGATACAAAAAGGACCAATTAAATCAGCAATTACGGAAAAAAGGAGGGAATCAGTGCCAACCAAGAAACGAAAAACCTTCTGTTTGGTTGAGAAAACTAACGAGAAAAAACCATCAGTGCTTCACTTGAGGGAAAAAATTTTTTAAAAAGCATCAACAGGTCAGCAAGTTTCTATATCAAAAAGGGATCCCCCCAACTTCCTTAGAAAAGCTGACATATCCATTACTGATTACCAATTGTCCTCAACACATAATATACGGTGGTTTTTAGTGTATGTTCACTACATTTGCAATTTTTTTTGTCAATTTTTACAGTTAGTAAACACCCAAAACAAAGTATTTATTTTAGTGCTATTACTTGCTTAAACTTTATAATATAAATCAAATCTTGTTCTAAATTAATTTTATATCATATTTACTATCTGTCCACTTAATTTAGTCCCCACTTATATTTCTTTTGAAATAGTTCTCAAAAAAATCAATCCTAGTACTGCCTTTCATCCAAAACTCCTTTACTTGAAGTTTAAAAAAATTAAGGGGAAAAACTGGTGCTAAAGTGTTTTAAAATGTTTACTTTTATTTCCCAAAGTATTTACCCCCATTTTTCTATTATATTCCCTAGTTTTTTTTTTTTAAAAATTATCACCCCCAAGTTATTACATTAATTTTTTTATAATAATTAAGGTGCTAACTCAGGTACTAAAATTTTTTTCATTGTTTGCTATTATTTTCCAGCCCTTTTTTCCTAGTTTAGAATAAACCCCCCAGTTCAATAAATTGCATTTGTATAAATTAATAATACAAATTCACGGGCCCAAAACTCGCAAATATCCTACATCTCTGTAAACAAGTGTTAAAAATTTTAATAATGCACTAGTTCCTAAGAATTTAATCTAGACCATATTATTAAGTTTAGATTTTCCATTGTTCTCAGGTCCATTTATAGAATCACATCAAATCTTAGATTACAGGAATTATCCGATATCAACCTATTATTAAAATTACAATTCCCAGCAACAGAAAAATTACCGAAACAATAACATAACTATCTTCAATTAAATGTTAGATTTGAGCAAAAAATGATGACCCCACAGACTACTTTAATCCCCCCCGACCAATATGTCAATCATCCCCACTGAGACCTGGCTAAAGCCTGAAACAGATGTCTATGCCATCCCAGGTTACACAGCCATTCACAACTGTAGACAGATCAATCAATGTATCAATAACTCTTGCATAAGGGATGAGCATGGGGAATATATTATAAAAAAAAACAAAAAAACCCCAAAACCCCCCCCAGGATAAACATCTACAGATTACCACAGTCAAAAATTACCACTTTAGTGAAAAATAGGAAACCGATAACTGATGCACTGAACAAAGACCATTTTCCCCCAAGGAGACAAATAAATTTCCCATGACCGGCCCCAAGTAACAGAACAAACACTATGACAACTGCTCATTACCCAGACCACATCTGACAAAAAAACTTCCCCCCAAAACAGGAAATCACAGACAACACCACAGACCACTAAACCTTTTCAAACCAACCTTGGAAAAATTCCCCAAGATATTACAAAATTACTTCAGACTACATAACGACAGCTGAAAAACTTTATAACAGCTATGATTAACATTATCATAATGAGTTAGAAAATTAGATACTAAGAATGCATCAAGAATTTCCTTAAAAAACCCCCACCTTATAACAAACATTGCCCAAAAAATAAACAGATCACGCTAAGAGACTTAACAATCCCGGCTACCACCCGCATCCAAAACCATTAACAAAAGGACCAAATGAAAAAAAATACAGAAATAAAGAGAACAATCCAAAGCACCTCAATCCTTACCCGCCTGATAAGGTCAAAAAAAAGGAACAGATCAGAAAATAAAAGGGTATGAAAAAAACCCGGGGAAACCTATCTCAATTTAGGAAATAAAAGATATCAAAAGCAACCCATCAAATTATAAAAAAAATGAACCCCCACTCTCACCACTGAGACAGCAAACAGATTTACAAAGGATCCACAAAGGAGGTGATCAAACAGACTTGAATAATTATAGACCAATTTCTAATTTACCACTGCTTTCTGAAATCTTCGAAAAATTAATTCATAGACAAATCTATTCCTACCTCGTCTCACACAATGTACTCAACCCGTCAATTTGGATTCAGGACAAACAAGAGCACAAATGATGCTATTATGCACATGTTGGAGCTAATATACACAGCACTTGAGAAGAAAGAAGTCCCACTGGGAATCTTCATTGATCTATGCAAAACTTTTGATACAGTCGACAATGATTTACTGCTCACAAAATCACCTTAGCAACTTCCACACAACAAATTACAGTCGGAGTCCCTCAAGGAAGTGTCCTGGGGCCACTCCTATTCCTCATTTACATAAATGACCTACCGAATGCATCACAACTACTCAAACCCATTTTATTTGCAGATGACACAACATATGTCTTCTCACCCAAATCCAGTTATACTGGCCAACACTGTTAATGCAGAATTACAGAAAATATCAACATAGATGACGACTAACAAGCTTACTCTCAATACTGACAAGACCTACTTCATACAGTTTGGAAGCAAAGCCACAAATGTTCCACTTAACATAACGCTCAATGGTACACCCATCACAAGACTCAGAGGGAAAATTCCTAGGAATCCACCTTGACAGCAGCCTTAAATTCCAAACACACATACAACAAATCTCCAAGAAAATCTCAAAAACAGTAGGCATATTATCTAAGATACACTACTATGTACCTCAACCAGCTCTCCTTGCACTATACCACTCACTCATCTAACCTCACTTATGGAATCTGTGTATGGGGTTTCTACAACATTAAATTACCTTAGACCACTCATAACCTAGCAAAAGGCTGCAGTCATTATGATAAATTCCCACTCTAGACAGCATACTCCACCAATATTCAAAAGCCTAAAACTACTCACCATAAAGAACATTCACACTTATAATTGTGCCTACTACATACATAGAACGCTACATTCTAATATAAACCCTCCACTCAAAATTCTCCTCACCAACCTTAATAGGACCCATGACAATAACACAAACAGATAACATTTTGATGTACCCCGCATCCATAGCAACCTATGTAAAAATTCAATGCACATAAAGGGCCCCAGATTCTGGAACTCATTACCAGAAAATACAAAAATAACCTTGTCTCAGAATCATTTTAAGACTTCTCAAAACCACCAACTCACCCTTACCTAAACACTCGTAATCAAAAAATACTCATTGTTATTTCTCCTATAAGATAATTCCATTTTTATTATAATTATGTACGATATTCCTTTCAAAAATGCTCAGTATTTTTTTCCTACAAGATAATCTCAATTTGTACTATTATAACATTGTAATATTACCACCTACTCACCATAAACTAAATACACAATTCTGTAAATTACTTTAAAAATTACTCAATGTCATTTTCCCAAAAATAATTTCAATTTTTACTATTAACTACCATCCTACTAAACACTTGCTGCAATGTAGTGTCACCATATTATAATTAACTAAATGAAATATCATATGTACATAGTCCATAAGTTTTTAGATTAAGCTGCCTGTTATGCCCTGGCATGTCAGTGGCTCTCCTTGCACTTCTATGTAAATCTATGTAAAATTGCAAAGAAATAAAATTATTATACTTACTGAATGACTTAAAGTTAGACACTCAGTACAACCATCGACTTCAGTTCCAGAACCTCTATTATCCACCTCAGCCCAGTAGGGCCACAGCATAACTCCACTCTCTTCACAATGATCCACAAACACCAGCACCCACAATTTTGGGGACTCCCAGGAACGTAACCCTATTTTTCCCCTAAGTTCTAACACAAAATTATCTAACAACGTTTTCAGGAACGTAACTACCGTGCTAAATGACGATCTACTGTATATTATCATCTATCTTTTTTGCCTGCATTCCAGGAAATACAAATCAAGGTACTCCAATTGTAGTGTGCAGGTTCTCTGTACAATCCCTTCAAATGATATAGCAAACCCTTGAGTATGCTTAATTTTGCAATTAAACATACCAATGAAAGCACTGAAGGTACGTGTCAAAAACACGAATTTCTGGTCTGCAGTCCAAGACCTCAGGGGTATTAAGTAATGAAGTTGTCTCCGTTCCAAAATGTCCACTAAACACTGGAGGTATTTGAGAGTTCAACAGCTGGTCACAGGAAAATGAGTCTCTGAAATAAAAACTTATTTATAGTATGCACGAGCATTAAAATCTAAATATATCTTATCACTAAAAAAGATGATTTCTAATGATCTTTGTATTATTAGTTATATCTTGGGGCCTCATTTGTTGCAGTGTATCACATGTTTTATGTACATTACTGGTTGCTTGGATAAATATCCAGGAATATATGTACAATCACATCCTACACATTCATTCTCAATTACAAGTTGCTAAAATAAATATAAAAGTGAAGTCAGAATGCAGAAAACTGATCATGACAGGAAAGCACACAGGATGGTTAGTTACAATAGCACATAATGAAATGTAAATATATATGAAAAATAAATATAATTGTGATAACTATAGATACAAGTCAACAGTTTTGTGGATGCTAGTGTAGGACAAAGAACAAGACAAAATGAGAAACAGTAATCCATTTTCCCTTCAGATACATCCTCAAACTATACTTGCATATACATATTTCTTGCTTTAATATCAAATTCTTTAATGAATTTACAGTTCCCACAAATTCTCCTCTGGAGTTGAAGTGAGGCAAGAAGTAACTACCAATGCAGACAGCTTCGCAAATACTGTGTACAGTGGTCCCTCAACTAACAAACTTAATCCGTTCCAGGAGCTAGTTCTTAACATGAAAAGTTTGTAATTTGAAACCTTATTTCCCATAAGGAATAATGTGAATACAATTAATCCGATTCCACCCAAAAATTTTCACCAAAAAATAATTTTTTTTTAACCCTTTGAGGGTCGAGAGGCCCTCTCCCAAACTTGTTCTCAGTCGAAAATTTTCAGAAAATAAATTATTTTTTCTTATGATATGATAGAGAATCTTTTCCGATCATAACGCCACCAAAATTATGAAATTTGATGGAAAACTGAGTTATGCTCTCGAAGTTAGCGGTATCGATGACATTTACGCGTCCGCGATTTCGCCCACTTGGAGCACTATTTTCGGCAAATTCCAATGTTTCAGTATACTAAAGACTAGCTATTTCGCTAGAACTCCATTTCTTCTATCAATTGAGTACAAGAAACTGCCTATTTACCAATTGCAACTACCCAAAATAGTGGTCAAAAATGGCAATTTGGCCAATTTCACACAAATTTCAAACGATGCCAATTTCAAAATAGGGTCCAGAATAAACAATGCAGACATTCCTAGCACTAAAATAACATCATCTCTGTTCATTAGTCACGTCTCCAGGCCCCTTTTACATTACTCTGCTTTCGATTTTGAATTTTATTCTCAAAAAAAATAGATTTACTGTTATGTATACAACTGCATCAATGTAGAACGGTATAAATAATATCAGTGCACTTGTGCATGAATATTAGACTCGCCAGTTGATGTGTATTGGACGCATCATGATTTGTTTACTCTGAACATAGTCAAAATCAAATATTTTTGCTACTTTGCAATCAGTTTCAAGGTACTTATCATCGTAAAACCAATCAAAATCATCACTATTTCTGTAGTATATCTTCCATTCTATCGAATGAGACCAAGAAAACCAGAATACAACCACAAATACCATACAAAAATACAATCTAAAGTCGCCATTTAAACCAAAAACGGTCAGTTTTTTTTTTTCTATTATGCACTGCGTGCTTCAGGATTTTTTTATACTGCGCACACTGACCATGCAGACCCATTCTTTCATATGTAGGCCTGCCAGCTTTCTTCCACCAGATTTGAAGGCACTAGAATTTAGGCGTACAAGTACGTGACCGACCCTGGCTGCAATGACGTATAGTACGGGACGAACCTCAAAGGGTTAAAGAATAAATACTACAGTTTTACATACAGAAAACAATGAGAAATAAATATAAAGCACTAATTATAATGGACAAATGCACAGTTAAATAAGTTTTACCTTTATTGAAGACTTTTGTTGGTGTATGAGTGTGTTTGGAGGCAGGACAAAATAGTCTTTCAGTATGACAATAATATCTCTACAGCTTATTTATCTAGCACAATTCATCTAATATGACATAATAAACAATATTAATAACATAGAAACACGATATAAACTCTAGAATGAATAAAACATGTCATTACGATGTAAGACTGGTGGTGTTTGTTGTTGGTGGGTATAAGGGCCACTGACCATAAGCCTGGTGGATGGGAGCAGCAGGCCATCACCACTATTCACCAAAACAATGTGCATAATTTATAAATAAGTAATTTACACTTATATAAATAATTAATACACTTACACTTGGAGGAGTGGCAGATACTGTGCTCTTGTCAGTGTCCCTATAATCTCAAACAACATTAGTAAGTTTATTCAGGAGGGACTTCTGCGTTGGTGTGGACGCTCTGCCAGATCAGTGACAAATTTCCCCGTTCTTGGGATGGGTTGTCCTCATCTATTTTGCCCGCCGGCCACTCTACAGGGGCACCTGTTCATCGGCTTACTTTAGCCAGCTACATTTTTTCCCGCTCTGCAGATAATTAGTTAACGGTCTTTGGTGCGAGCTGTTACTGTACTCAGGTGAGGGTGTGGGGTCCCCCTTGCTGGGGCTTGGCAAAGGGGGTCCACTGGACCTACGGAAACTTTCAAGTTTCTATCTCTATTTCCCAAAAGGGAAATTTTGTTCCTTTCTTTCATCGCCCAGCCTTTTGGGGAACAAATCTTCCTTGTACCATCGAGAAGTTGGGCTCCATACGGCTTATGCTGACAGTGGCCCTGATAAACCCAAAACCCGAAGTTTATTCAGGTATACACAAATACAGTTACATAGACATCATCATAGCAGCATATTTTAGAAAAACCCAGGATAACCCAAAAAGTCAAAGTGACTTATTTCCATTGGGGTCCATTTAATACCTTAATATTATACATAGTAGATACTACTAGTTATTATACTATAATTAAAAGGAATAAGGTAAAGAGTTATTTACATGTACATGTATGATAACAAAAAAAAAAATCATTCTCCTCCTTTTCTGTTTCTACATTCATTAGGTCCTTTTTTTGGTCTCTTCTTGAACTGGCTCATGCTATGACTGGCTTTGACAGTGCAGGCAGTCTGTTCCATTCCTTTATTGCTGTACAATAAAAGGTGTTTGAAGCCTGGCCACGACTGTGGGTACTACAAAGGTGTGCTCTCTCCCTAAGTACTATGACTGCATTGATTCCCAGCCTTGACAAAAATTTTTCAGCAAGATATTCTGGACACTGTGAGCAATTTTATAAACTTGATTCAACTTAAGTTGTTTACTCTGTCTTCAATATTGAGCATATTCTTCTTCTTTCTTTCAACACGCGCCGTTTCCCACCAGCGGGTGGCCCAAAAGGAAAACGAAAGTTTCTCCTTTACAATTAGTAATATCACAGAAGAGGGTTACTTGCCCCTTGCTCCCGGATTTTAATCCCCTTTTACGACACGCATGGCTTACGGGGAAGAATTCTGTTCACTTCCCTTGGAGATAAGAGGAAATAAGAACTAGTAAAAAAATAGAAAAACCCAGGGGGGTTTTAATATTTTGTTTGTACATGAATGTGTAGTGTGACCAAGTGTAAGTAGAAGTAACAAGCATACCTGAAATCACATGTTTAGAGACAAAAAAGACCCCAGCAATCCTACCAACATGAAACAAATACAGGCTTTCGTTTTACACTAATTGGCAGGCGTAGTCCTCCCTGGGCGGTTTCTGTCTACCAACCTACTATAGGATTGAGCATATTAAATTTTTTAATTCATCCTGAAAGTTTTTGTTAGTCATTTTCTATCAATTAATTGCTTAACTTACTTAAGTTTATTCAGGTATACAAAATCCAGTTATACAGATTATAAACATTGCAGCGTATGTGTAGAGAAACCTAGGAAAACCCCAAAAAAAGTCAAGCCCGAGTGACTTATTTCCATTGCTCCATTTTAATCATTTTATCGATTTTTGAAGTTTCTTTGGACCCATGGTGACTTTTTCACAGGACAATCACTTAACCAAAAAAAAAAAAAGTTTTTGGAATGTTTGAAAGAGTGCGCTGGGTAATGTTTTTAAATGTAAAGCGGACAGGTCTGGTACGGTTAGCTTCACAGTAAATGTTGCTGGGTGAAAAAAATTTTTTGCAAAAAGCGTTGTTCGAGATTTTTCGCTTTTGGACGTTTGTTGGGCGGGGGTCCACTGTATTTTATATTATACGAAATACATGCAGTATGCCTGTGCCTTCTAAAAATCAAAATTAAAATGAAAATCTTTTTTTCCTTGTAAAGTTACAATGTGTGTTTACATGTTATAAAATATTAATTACTGTAAAAGGTCACTAGCATGCCTAGGCATTTCAGGAAGAGTAATACAAATTCTTTCATATTGATATAGGTTATGGAGCAGTACACTTGAACATGCTTTAAAGATACATTCATAAATAATACATACCTAATTAGGACATACACAATTAGATTTAAAATAGAGGTAGTACAAATCAAAATGTACAATGGTAGATTTAGAATGGGGTTGATTTGTCTTGGCATGATACACTGTTTTTATTAAAGCTCATATACTGGAAGAGTATCTTAGGGGAAAATTAGAACAACTTAAAGATTTAATAGGCAATAGCCATTTGGGTGGGTGTAAGGTAAATTAGGGGGAATTACAGATAATGAGATTAAGACTACAGTGGACCCTTGAATTTTGTCCCCTTTAATATCGTGAATTTTGATTTTCAGCAACTTTTCCAAAAAATTTTCCTTGATTTTCGTGATTTTGTGCTCGGGCACCAAAAATTCCCAGACACCTTCAAGTCAGTCTGGCATTTTTCTCGGCAAGACGATCCCTCACGCGTTCCCCGATACATTTCTTAATAATCCATTGTTTTTTTTTGCAATTGCTAAATAAGCCACCATGGGGCCGAAGAAACTTCCTAGTGCCAGCCCAAAAAAGGAAACACGAAGAAGTAAAAAAAGAAGTCTAGAAAAAAATGAAAATGAAGTGCGTGTACTCTTTTGCATTCTCTAAAACACAGGCCCTTGCACACTGGGCCTTACAGGTAAACATGACAACTTTTTAAATTCAAATTGATTTCATTGCTATTTTACATGGGTTTTTGTTATTACAATCATAAATTGAAGTGAAAGGAGACCCCTGACATGCCATGCCATTTTTTAGTTAAATATTAGATTGTTCAAATTACAATATGATGAATTACATTGCAACAAGTGTTTGTAGTATGGTAATATAATAGAAAAAATTGAAATTATTTAAGGAAAATAAATTAATTTTTTTAAAGTAATTTACATCGAGTATTTAGTTTGGGGTAGTAGGGGGTTTTTTTGAGAAGTCAAATTGATTTTCAGCAGGTTATTTTAGTTTTTACTGGTAATTTTTTAAAACACAAAAAAATTTATAGTATACAAAAAAAACTTCCCAACCCCTATTCACTAACGAAACCCATGATGACTTCTCCCCGTCACTCCCCGCCTTATAACTCCAAACCCTCATCTGTCCTGTCCACTCCCGGGGACTGACCAGGAAAAAACAACCCTGGAACTATGGAGCATTATTTTTTTAATTTTTTCCTCAGCACACTGCATAAAAAGGAAACCCAAATCTACTTCAGGCCTTTGGCCCTAAAAATGAAAAATGGGGATTTTCCCCCTTCAACACTGAGTAAGAACAGGGAGTCTATCTGAAGGTATTCTGGGGGCAACTCCCCACAGCCAGTCTATGATCATGCCTCCCAAATGGATTAGGGGCCCGATCAACCAGGAGACTGCTGGAGCATTAGAAACCATACAAACCAAGCCCCAAATTTTGGGGACTGGTGGGAGACTGCTGAACAGTCTTTTTCCCAACAAGTTTTTCAATTTCCCAAAGGTGCCCCCACTTTTTAGGGTTTTTGACCTCCCGCCTAGTCTTTTGCTTTCAGGGGGTGATTTTGTGTGCAGATCAGGGCCACCCCGGGTTTTCCAAGGAGATTATGATGTCTCTCTCGCATGCACTCCAGCAAGTAGAAGTCAAAAGCTTGTAAGCGTTCCCCGAAGTTAAGGGGTTTGACAGATCTTGTATGTGCAGAAATTCTGTCAAAGGCTTTTGCAAACTGTGTTTTACATCTCCATTCAACTTCAACTTTTATACAATTAGGGTAAGGGGTTTTTCAAAATTTATGGGTATTTAATTATGCTCTCGGAAAGTGACAATTCAGGGCCTAAGTTCCAAGACACCAGAAGACCCAACACCAATTTAAACGGGTACACTAGGTAGTGTCAACTTTTTTCCCGCTTAAAATAAGTGACTTAATAATGGAAAAATTTTCACAAAGAAAGCACTTTAGTATTTATGCAGATAATGGGTCGGGTATAACCCCCCTTTTCAAAATTAAATTTTGATTAATGTGGAGTTTGTTTTAATACTGTACCATAATAAAAGTTCCAGCAAACTTTAAAATGCACTGGGCCAAGGTACTTCATTTAAAAAGGATAAACTAAGTTTTCCATTGAAGAGGAAGGGGGGTAATAAATACTAGGTGAATTTAAAAATACAAGAAATCAAGGAAAGCTGCTCAAGTGCCATTACCCAAAAGAATTTACTCCTTAAGGAAT
>WNWK01002152.1:110000-225729 GCA_009830355.1 Cherax destructor | reverse complement strand
GCACAACATCCACGCACATTCAAACATCCCACTTTGACGGTTTTCTTCTTCTTCTTTTTAGTAAGCTATACAGGAAAAGGGTTACTAGCCCATTGTTCCGGCATTTTAGTTGACTTTTACAACACGCATGGCTTACGGAGGAAAGATTCTTATTCCACTTCCCCATGGATATGAAAGGGAAAAGCAATAAGAACAAGAACTATTAAGATAAAATCAAAGAAAACTCAGATGAGTGTGTATACATAAACGTGTACATGTTTGCGTAGTGTGACCTAAGTGTAAGTATAAGTAGCAAGACATACCTGAAATCTTGCATGTTTATGAGACAGAAAAAAGACACCAGCAATCCTACCATCATGTAAAACAGTTTCAGGTTTCTGTTTCACAGTCACCTGGCAGGATAGTAGTACCTCCCTGGGGGGTTGCTGTCTACCAACCTACTACCCTACCAAATTCATCCACCAACCTCTGCAACTTCTCTTCAGAATCTCCCAAAAGCACAGTGTCATCAGCAAAAAGCAACTGTGACAACTCCCACTTTGTATTTAATTCTTTATCTTTTAACCCCACACCTCTTGCCAAGACCCTCGCATTCACTTCTCTTACAACCCCATCTATAAATATATTGAACAACCACGGTGACATCACACATCCTTGTCTAAGGCCCACTTTTACTGGGAAATAGTCCCCTTCCCTCCTACACACTCTAACTTGAGCCTCACTATCCTCATAAAAACTCTTCACTGCTTTCAGTAACCTACCTCCTATTCCATACACCTGCAACATCTGCCACATTGCCCCCCTATCCACCCTATCATACGCCTTTTCCAAATCCATAAATGCCACAAAAACCTCTTTACCCTTATCCAAATACTGTTCACCTATATGTTTCACTGTAAACACTTGGTCTACACACCCCCTATAAAGTATTAAAAAAAATATAAATTCGTACTCACCATTTACATCACTCTTTGATTTTCCTGGAGCTTCAACTTCCATTTTTGCCTTTTTTGTTGGGCTGTTTATGTTTCCAAATACACGTAATTTAGCATTGATAAACAGAGAATCTGCAGAAGCAAGCAACATCCATCCTGAGCTCTGCATAGCTTTCTCTGTCGTCCTCAGGGAATTGACTAAGTTGTAGAAAGTGACACAATCATATTGTGTCAGGTATCTAATGAAACAAGAAATTAAGTTTACTTATTGCCATGATGTGCTTGTTTTCTGTCAGGGACGTATCTACTATGATCAAAATCAGTGAAAAATAAAGTCTCACACTTTTTTAAGCAAAACATAACAGCCTTTTTTCCAAGTGGAAACATTAATTTTTTTTTTAACATGCTGGCTGTCTCTCACCGAGACAGAGTGACACGAAAAAGAAACACTTTCACCATCATTCACACTGTCACTGTCTTGCCAGAGGCCTGCAGATACAACAGTTTAAATGTCCCTTTCAACAGCAAATATCCCAAACCCCTCTAGTGCCTGAATTTTAAAGGAGGGGTTTGAGATATTTGCTGTTTAGAGGAACATCTAAACTGTCGTTTGTGTGTACCTCTGGCAAGACAGTGATAATGTGAATGATGGTGAAAGTGTTTCTTTTTCAGGTCACCCTGCCTCAGTGGGAGATGGCCAGCATATTAAATGAAAAAAAATAAAGTGAAATGATACCATGTCTACTTGACTAATAGAGTAGCGGCTAAATTTTTCCATGAATAGTTTTCTTTCATCTGACTAACATGGACAGTTAATGTACTACTTGCGTGGAACATTTACATAATATTCAGACAATTAGGAGTGGACGTGTCAGCAGATGGGTCTATGAAAGATGAGGTGAATCATAGAATTGACGAGGGGAAAAAGATGAATGGTGACTTAGGAGTCTGTGGAGACAAAGAACTTTGTCCATGGAAGCAAAGAGGGGAATGTATGAGAGTATAGTTATACCAATGCTCTTATATGGGTGTGAAGTATGGGTGGTGAATATTGCAACAAGGAGAAGGCTGGAGGCAGTGTAGATGTCGTGTCTGAGGGCAATGTGTGTGGTGTGAATATAATGCAGAGAATTCATAGTTTGGAAATTAGGAGGAGGTGCAGTATTAGCAAAACTATTCTCCAGAGGGCTGAGGAGGGGTTATTGAAGTGGTTCAGACATGTAGAGAGGATGGAACAAAATAGAACGACTTCGAGTGTGTATAAATCTGTAGTGGAGGGAAGGCGGGGTAGGGGTCTGCCTAGGAAAGGTTGGAGGGAGGGAGTAAAGGAGGTTTTATGTGTGAAGGGCTTGGACTTCCAGCAAGCATACATGAGCATGTTAGATAGGCTTTTAGAACTTGATGTGCTGGAGTGTGAGCAGGGTAATATTTATGAAAGGATTCAGGGAAACCGGCAGGGCGGACTTGAGTCCTGGAGATGGGAAGTACAGTGCCTGCACTCTGAAGGAGGGGTGTTAATGTTGCAGTTTTATAACTGTAGTGCAAGTGCACCTCTGGCAAGACAGTGATGGAGTGAATGATGGTGAAAATTTTTCTTTTTCGGGCCACCCTGCCTTGGTGGGAAATGACTAATGTGTTAATAAAAAAAAAAAATTGATAAATAAGATACTTGAACTTTGTGAATGAAACTTTAGTGAAAATATATGTACATTAAACATGGTACAGTATATTGCTAGAGCATTATTGCTGTAAATGACTATTACACACTCTTGTATCTACATAATTAATTAATTTTTATAATTAAGCAGAATGGTATAGGCTATTTTGCTAGCAAAAATGAAAATATGCAGCAGTGTGTTACATGAATAAACACCTTACACTAAAATTGTTCGTAGAACTTTGAGGTCAGCGATAAGTTGTTTGGTGCGTACGGACAGTTGATGCCAGATGGGTTCCAGCTGTACTTTAAGCATTTTTTCAAAAGACTTTGATATGGCATTCTCTGGTGTGAATTCTTCTGTATCAATTGTGCTATTTGATCGTCGCAGTTCCTGAAAAAACAGATAATACTGTATATACTTGTTACCTAATCCAAACTACAGTATATGAAAAACATAAAAAAAATCACATAAAGTCCATATAATTCAAGTACTGTACCTATTTTTTTAACAATGTTATTATTCCGAACAATCTAATCCTGTTCAATTTGGTTATTATTTACTGTGTATCAATATGTTTATCCTATATTACTTTATTATTGTATTTAAACTTGAGCCATTCATCTACATCCTCACCCCTCATTCAGAGTGAAGGTACTGCACTTCCCACCTCCAGAACTCAAGTCTGGCTAGCTTGTTTCCCTGAATCCCTACATAAATGTTGCTTTGCTCATGCACCAACAGCACATCAAGTCACAAAAACCACTTGTCTCCACTCTGATCTAATGAGTTTACACATGCTTATTGGATGTTGAAGCCCCTAGCATTTAAAACCTTTGCCTCCTCCCTGCAACCCTTCCTGAGATGACCCCTACCCCCCCTTTTTTTCCCATCCTAGATTTATATATCCTTTCAGTCATCTTATTCTGCTATTTCCTGTCTAAGTGCCCAGACCACCTGAAGAACTCATCTTATCTCTGCACTCCTAAGTATCTGTATATTATTAATGTCCTATCTATTACCATTATTATACTATATTTCATCACAGTATGTAGGTATCAAAGTAATGGTAATATTTCAGACATTAGTGACTGCTTCATTTTCATAATTGTTATGATTAGCTACTGTATTATTATTATTATTATTATTATTATTATTATTATTATTATTATTATTATTATTATTATTATTATTATTATTATGCTAATGACAACTTTCCTTGAAGGAACAATGAAGGCTGAACATACCTGAACTGTAGCAGTAATGAGGTCGAGCAGTGACATCTGGATCTGCTTTACTGGTGTTGTCATCTGAAGGTGCAGCTCCACTACCTCGGGCTATTAACATACCAAACTGATTGATTTATATTTCATGTAATAGTAATAGTTTATTTGGACATGATACAAAGAATTACAATGAGTTATAAGATTACATGAGGTGTACATGCCAAAAGCCCCTAATATACAGGGCATTTTGGGCAGACTTAAAATTAACTTAAAACTAAATGGTAAGAATTTTTGTAAATAGTTTACAATATGAGTATAGTTGAGTATTTAAGCTATGAAATTTGAACAGTTTAGACATGACATTTTTGAAACATAGTTTTGTACTTTTGTCTTCATTATAAAATTAATTAAATCAGACTAAACAAATTAAAGTAATAATTTGTGTTGCAATAACAAATTATATGGTCATTAGATGAGTTACAAAGAGCACAATGGTAAATAAGGATACAAGAGGTATAAGTTTCAACTTTGTACAATCTCCCTCAACAGTCAAAGAAATGACATTTGCAGGAGACAGTAATTGTGTATGTCTGCAGTCCAGTTAGCGTAAATTATTTTTGTAATATGAAAATTAAGTTTGGTCATTAAAATACTGAATCAGTGTTGATTTTCTTTTAATCATAAGGAAGCCCTAAACCAAAAGAGATCATAGAGTGCCTGGGAGACATTCACGTTTGATCCAGGCATCAATATTGGGCTCTTTCTTTTCATGAATTAAAAAATTAATGTGCCCAGAGATTTAGAGCAAAAGAATGTTTAAAATAATTTTTTTCAGTTATCTGTGATATTCTTGATGAACTTTTATACTGTACATTTAAACTAAAAATAATTACATTTTATAGTTTAGTATAATTTCCCCATTTTTTTTTATATTAAGTCAGTATTTGCATAAGTCTACAATACTGCATTTAGCATAAAATTTTACAATTTAAATGGAGTATTCAGCACAAAATTAGCTTATTCCAACTCAAAGTTTGTAATGTTCTTAAATATTGTAAATAAGAAAACTTTTCAAATAAGCAGTAGTATTTATTTTAAATTTCTAGTATGTATCCACATACTTTGTAAGCTATTCACATGCATGTTTTTTTTTTTCAACACAACGGCTGCCTCCCACCGAGGCAGGGTGACCCAAAAAAGAAACACTTTCACCATACCTTTACCTTTGATATACCTTTGAAGAGTTTCGAGAGTATCTACTCTCTGAGCCCGGCCATGGGCCAGGCTCGTCTGGTGCTTGCCTGGTCAACCAGGCTGTTGCTGCTGGAGGCCCGCTGCCCCACATATCCATCACAGCCTGGTTGATCTGGCACCTGGTGAAGATATTTGTCCAGTTTCCTCTTGAAGGCTTCTACACTGGTTCCAGCCGTGTTTCGGATATCTTCTGGTAAGATGTTGAATAGTCTGGGACCCCGGATGTTAATACAGTGCTCCCGTATTGTCCCCACCGCACCCCTGCTCCTCACTGGGTTTATTTTACACTTTCTCCCATATCTCTCACTCCAGTATGTTGTTATGGCAGTGTGCAGATTTGGGACCAGGCCCTCAAGTACTTTCCATGTATATATTATCATGCATCTCTCTCTCCTCCGCTCCAATGAGTACATGTTCAAGACTTGAAGGCGTTCCCAATAATTTAGATGTTTCAATGGCTCAATGTGAGCCGTAAACGATCTCTGGATTTGTTCCAGCTCTGCTATTTCTCCTGCCCTGAACGGGCCGTCAGCACTGAGCAGTATTCTAAGTGAGGGAGCACTAGCGATTTGAATAGTGTCACCATCGGCATTATTTCCCTTGTTTTGAAAGTTCTCAATACCCACCCCGTCATCTTCCTGGCTGTTGCGATCTTTGTCTTGTTATGGTCTTTAAACGACAGATCAGCAGACAATTATTCCCAAGTCCTTTACGTGTTCCTTTCATTCTATGTGGTGACCCTCTTGCGTTTTGTATATAGTGTTCCTTTTGAGTTCTTCATTTTTTCCATACCTAAGCAGCTGAAACTTATCACCATTGAACGTCATGTTGTTCTCCACTGCCCATTGGAAGACCCTGCTTATGTCTTCCTGTAATTTTTCAGTGTCCTCTACCGTAGTGACTTTCATGCTTATTTTAGTGTCATCTGCAAATGATGATACAAAAGTGTGCTGGGTGTTTTTATCTATGTCTGCTATGAGGATGAGAAACAGCAGAGGTGCCAGGACAGTGCCTTGGGGCACTGAGCTTTTGACCTCGCTGATGCTGGATCTTGCCCTGTTCACTACTACTTTTTGTGTTCTTTGTGTTAGGAACTCAAAAATCCATCTGCCTACCTTCCCCGTAATGCCTATGGCCCTCATTTTGTGAGCTATCACTCCAAGATCGCATTTGTCAAACGCCTTTGCAAAATCTGTGTAAATCACATCTGCGTTTTGGTCGTCCTCATTCAACACTTTCACCGTCACTCTCACAATATCACTGTCTTTGCAGAGGCACCCAGATATGACAGTTTAGATGTCACTCCAAACAGCCAATATCCCAAACCCCTCCTTTAAAGTGCAGGCACTGTACTTCCCACCTCCAGGACTCAAGTCCAGCTAGCATATATAACCACAAAAAATATACATATTGGTAAAGGTATGTTTTAACTCAACCATCATCTCCCTCCAATCCCTCAATCAGTTACTGTCAAGCTACAAGTGTGCAGACATCACAATTCAGATTACCCTCCAGCTGCAAGACTCCCACCCCACCCTCAGAGCACAGGCACAGCCCTTCCCGCCTCCAGGACTTAAGTCTCGTTAGCATTTATATGAACTGTATTTTGATGTGTAATCTTGAAGAAAACTGAGAAAGTATCTGAGCCAGCTTACCTTACATGCCTCCAGACAGGCATTAACATCCATATGGAAGCGTGGCCAAAGATATAATTTCTTGACAAAAAGGTTTCGCATGACTCTCTCCACATGACAAAACCCAGCTGTGAATGACAGTGGGCTACTTGTCAGAGCCTTCACAAACCCTGTCTGAAAAAAATAATTTCAACTTAATATGTATGCTGTCTTTTTTTTACAAAAAATAAGCAAATATAAATGCACTGGATATGTTATAACAGTGACTGAAACAATGAAAATTATGAAATACCCTGTGTATGATCAAAGATTTAATAAGCCATTAGAATACAGAACAATATAGTGATCTAAGAAATTAAGACACCAGAACAATAGTGCTTCTACATACAGTAATTAATGGAGATTCCCTGGACAATCAGGGCACTCTCTGCTACCAAGTTTTTCAGATAAGAACATTAAATAAGTCTTAAAGAAGTCTATTTTCCTACATAAAACGTGCTTATTTACAAATACAGTGGTACCTCGAGTTACGATACTTTTTCGTTCGAGAATGCTGTTCAAGTGCCATTACCAAACGAATTTATCCCCATAAGGAATAATGTAAAATAGACTAGTCCTTTTACACCCCCAAAAATATACTTACAAAAGCATTTAAAAAAATAAACTTACATAAAAGGGCGATTTTGGGGACCATCGTAACTCGAGGTACCACTGTATATAAGACACTTTCACGGCATTTTTAACATCATAGAGGGGGAGGAGTTTTATTTTGATTTCAAAATGATCAAAGCCATACAACAAAAAATAAAAGTCAATTATATGCAACTATATTTGTTTCACTTATACTGTATCATTAAAACAAATATGCTAAACATTTTAGACATAACCTTAATAGGGTATCTAAAACATTTGGGAATTTCTCCAGATAAAATTATTGGTGACTGCAAATTTATTTTCAGATATCAGTGTACACATTTCTGGATTTTTTTAATTATTTTCAAAGCACACTGGAAATGAGCTGGATAGTTGGTTCATTTGTCCAATTTGTCTTCATATCCTATTCTTTACCATCTAATCTATAATTCTGAAAATGACATTCCAACAAAGGCATGCAAACTACCATTTTCGTAATACAGTACCTTATTCTTCTGCCGATACAATCTGAGGATGAATGCTTCCTGGCATGATTCCAGAATCTTGTGAGCCTTCCATACAATTATACCTAAGGAGGAAAATGGTCCACGATAAATTATATCCCACTGATTATACTTCCTATCATCTGAAAGGTCACAAGAAAGTAAATACTTAGACAATAACTAATATTGTGAGGTATGCCTCTTAGTGCTGGTATAATATACAGTATATTCAATATACTACAATAAATGCCTACTTTACTAGGTGACAGCTCTGGGAATCACTGCCAAAGTAGCTGCAATTTGCTCTTGGATGAATAACTGCTTTTTTTTTTTTTTTTTTTAGACAACTACAAAATAGATGATTTCTTTAAGAGTGCAGATCTCTGCAAAGCTATTTGCTGTAAGATTACTTATTTCTGTGGATCACTTCTTTTAGTGAGATTGATTTTGTGAGCTGAATTTTGTCACTCTCATCTCACTGTGCAGTGGTTTATGATCCTTACAGGTTTAACCCTTTTTTAAATATTAATAAATAATGTAATGACCTTTTCTAGGAACTTCTATGCCTTCTAAATTTAGTACAAACTGACCCAATAATTACTGTAAGAAGGTTCATAATTCTTTAAATAAACTACATCAAGACAGTAATATACAGAATAGATACACAATTTGTTAGTTGCATGACCCAATAATTACTGTAAGAAGGTTCATAATTCTTTAAATAAACTACATCAAGACAGTAATATACAGAATAGATACACAATTTGTTAGTTGCATGATTCAATGAAAGAAAAACTGTTGATGAAGATGTGGTAGTACAAGAGATTTGTTCTCACCGGTAATAAGCTCAACAGGAGCACGCTCCATCAACAGATCCATCACCATGATTCGTGATGTGACAAACAGCACTCCACCCTGATGGTAAATTTGTGACCTGCAAAAATGCATATAACAAAGTAATAAAATCTATGGTCAAAGCAGGCTGATAGCTTATTAACACCAATCTCCTGGTGAAACCAAAGGATTCAGCCTAAAAGCAGGATCTGTAAGTAGGTATACAGGAACTCAACCCCATGCAACTAAGGAAAATGATAAACCAAGACAGTTCCCAGCAGCTTAATCATTCAGATCTGTAAAAGCTGCCTGGGATCACGAAGAATGAGAATGATGTCAAAGTAATATTAAGGGTTTTACAATAAACCTACAAGTCACCTAAAACTTGTAAAGGGTGGATGTCTATCTCAAATGTACACACTAAAAACAAAAGATTTAATCTCTGATTTGGTGACTTCATGTTGCTATTTGATTAGACCTGAAACATGAAAACACAGACCATTTCAAAACACTTAACTAGAATTTGCTACCTTGGATGGCACTAATAAATGAAAAATCTTAAATGGACTCAGGGACTGAGTTATTATGGTACTTCCATAAGGGTAACAAGAATTAAGAACCAATTTTCTATTTTGTTTGCTATAGTCTTACAGTAACTCTGATGATAAACTTTAAATAAGGTCTGTGTGATAGTTTTGGAAATTTACATTTGTTTTCTTTTATTTCTTGTGTTTAATATACGGTAAATCCATAACCCCAAAATATTTTGGCATCTAATAAACATAAGCCATGCAGACCAATGCCCAATATATATCCTTTAAATGCATTTATCATATGTTTAACAAAACTGGGAAATAAAATATATACTACTTGACTGTCCTTGCTACTCAAGGAAACATGGATTTCCTAAGATATTTATCACAAATGATGCATCATTTAAGCAGCAATGGATAATAAATAAAGTGATATCCTACTTTCCTATTTAAAACTTTAGTACAGTATTATGTCAAATTTTCTGGCAGTATACAGTTTAATCACTTGTCAATGGTTTATATTCTCCCCACATCACTCCCTCAAAAAATAAAAATAGTGCTAACCTTTCACTCACGGAGCAGTCAGCAGTAACACATCGTGGGAGTGGGACAATTTCTTTACCCTCAAGCTGGGATAACACATATTCTTCTTCTCGTGAAGTTGTACCAATTACAATGACTAAATTACCTGGGTCATTGTAAGTGATGATCAAACTTTCCAAAATTCTTTCAAGTCCCAGGCCTCTACAAAAAGCAAAATTGAATATTGTTTGCTATTATTGAACATTCATTAAGTGAACTTAAAATATGAATGTGAAAAAAAGTCTCTATTACAATTATTACTTTTATCATTATTATCTGTATGTACAGTAATAATTTGTCATAAAACTCTGAAAATCTTATTTTAAAAAGTTGAAAAATGCAGTATTGCACTAAATGAATATTATTTACCTTACTGTAAAATAAATTTTAGTACATGTACCTACTTGTGCAATGTTACTTTTTTTCAAATTAGTTACAAGAGTTATAGATTTGAATTTATAATATTTTAAATTTGATCTTATTATAATACAAATACAATTTGATACAATATAAGGCTCAGAAGAAAGTCATTAATTATGAAGATTCATTTTGAGCAAACTAATCATAAGATTTACATTATTACTTATATCCAGACCTAGTATATAATTTAGGTCAGCACAGCTTGGATAATTCATTACAATCATAAGTACAATAAGGGGGATTGCAAATGAAGAAATGGTCATTTATATGTAAATTACTGTACATGGAAATTACATCAGCTCAATGACCTGCATTTATTGAATGGTTGAGCTGAGGTGGTGAAATCAAAGCATGAAAATTTAGACAGTTAATGATATAACATTTGTGAGATTTAATAGGTTCTATTTAACAATATTAGTAAAGATATTGGCAGATGGGGAACCTATATCATTTTCAAGTAGTAAATTCCAAATTTTTGGGCTTTTTATCTGCATGCAGTTTCAGAACAGGTTGAGTTGTACAGGTAGAATTTCACATAGATACTTGTTCATTGTATTGTGTCCATGTGTTCTATTGCAGCTCTCCAAATAGAATTTAGGCTCTGGGTTAATGTTTGAATTGAGTGTTCCGTGTGCTGTAGACATAGCTTGCACAGTAGAGTGTGAATATTTTGTATGAACAACATTAATTCCCAAGTGGTTGCAAAAGATATGCTAATTATTTCCAAACATGACAATGCAATACTATAGAGTACTTGTAGCAATATACTCAACTGCAGAAGAAAAGTTTGCACTAAAGCTTACTTATATATTACAAAGAACTCTTATGGTGCTCTGAATCAGTTTTCACTCTAGTTTAGCATTTTTAAATTACTGTACATTACTGGTACACAAAGAACAAAATATGATACAGCACTATAATTTTAATGTTTGCACATACTATAGTTATATACGATATACTGTAAATATAAATATGAGAGAATCATACTCACTTGGCTGCTATAAGGAGACCATCTTCATGCAACAGATCCAACAACATCTGATTCTCATATTCCAACATTTCTGAAAAAAAATAGTCACGTCTTCATAGCAATAAATAAATTAACAATAAATGCTTTATTTTCCACGTTACACAGTTTCTACAGAATTGGATGACAATTACTACGACACATCGCTACGACTACGACACTTGCTAGTGGGTAAAGCTCTCGCTTCACGCACGGAGGGGCCGGGTTCAATTCCCGGTGGGGCAGAAACATTTCGAAGTGTTTCATTACACACACACACACACACATACATACAAAAGGCCTAGTGTCTAATCGACATGTGCCTAGGACAAAATGGTAACTAACATATAGAGCATTTCAGGATCTGCGCCCCGAAGTCTGGTGAAGATTTTGCCTACATCTGGGCAGGTGAAGGAGAGGAAGCAAATTTCCTCCGAAAAAAAAATTATTATTATTATTATTATAACCAAGGGCTAAACCCGTAAGGGTTATATAGCGCTCTCTGAAAAAATAAAATTGGAAAAATGCTCGATGGGACCTCGCACTGTTAGTGACCCCATTGAAAATAAGTCACTTTGTCTGATTTTTTTTTGGATTATCCTGGGTAATTTACACTATGTATGATAATTGTACTTGTGTGTACTTGTGCCTAAATAAACTTACTTCCCATCAGTCAGGAACTTTTTACTTATTAATGTTGTTATTGTGAAGGGATACCTCACCTTGAGTTTTCTTTTGTTGGTGTTTATAGGTTCACTGACAGCATAAACCGTATCGAATCCTGCCTTCCGGTGTCCGGAAAAGAAATCGTAACCAAAGTGGAATAAGTAAGTTCATTTAGGTACAGGTACACATAAGTACGTGCGCCTAAATAAACTTACTACATATTATCATACATAGTGTAAATTACTTAGGATAACTGAGTGTAAAAAGGAAGCCTGTATTTGTTTTACATGATGGTAGGATTGCTAGTGACTTTTTTGTCTCAAACATGCAAGATTTCAGGTACGTCTTGCTACTTCTACTTACACTTAGGTCACACTACACATAGATGTACACGTTTATGTTTACACACTCATCTGAGTTTTTCTTTTATTTTATCTTAATAGTTCTTGTTCTTATTACTTTTCCTTTCATATCCATGGGGAAGTGGAATAAGAATCTTTCCTCCGTAAGCCATGCGTGTTGTAAAAATAAACTAAAATGCCGGGAACAATGGGCTAGTAACCCCTTTTCCCGTATAACTTACTAAAAAGAAAAAGAAGAAAACCGTCAAAACGTTATCTATGGAGGCAAAGAAGGGAATGTATGAAAGTATAGTGGTACCAACACTCTTATATGGGTGTGAAGCATGGGCTGTAAATGCTGCAGCGAGGAGGCTGGAGGCAGTGGAGATGTCCTGTCTAAGGGCAATGTGTGGTGTAAATATTATGCAGAGAATTCGGAGTGTGGAAATTAGTGTGGAGTTACTAAAAGCATTAGTCAGAGGGCTGAAGAGGGATTGTTGAGGTGGTTTGGTCATTTAGAGAAAATGGATCAAAGTAGAATGACTTGGAGAGCGTATAAATCTGTAGGGGAAAGAAGGAGGGGTAGGGGTCGTCCTCGAAAAAGTTGGAGGGAGGGGGTAAAGGAGGTTTTGTGGGCGAGGGGCTTGGACTTCCAGCAAGCGTGTGTGAGCGTGTTAGATAGGAGTGAATGGAGACGAATGTTTTTTGGGACCTGACGAGCTGTTGGAGTGTGAGCAGGGTAAAATTGTGTGAAGGGATTCAGGGAAACCGGTTATTATAGATTTAGCTTGACTTGAGTCCTGGAAATGGGAAGTACAATGCCTGCATTTTAAAGGAGGGGTCTGGGATAGTGACAGTTGGGAGGGACTTATTCTCAGCTGTCGTATCTGAGCGCCTATGCAAAGACAGTGATTATGTATGAGTGAGGTGAAAGTGTTGAATGATGATGAAAGTATTTTCTTTTTGGGGATTTTCTTTCTTTTTGGGTCACCCTGCCTCGGTGGGAGACGGCCGACTTGTTGAAAAAAATCAGACAAAGTGACTTAATTCCATTGGGATTCTTATAGAGGACCCCAATGGAAATAAGTCACTTTGTCTGACTTTTTTGGGTTATCTTAGGTTCTCTACACATATGCTGCTATGTATGATAATCTATGTAACTGAATTTTTGTATACCTAAATAAACTTACTTAGCTCGACTGGTAGAGCACTCAGCTCACACACTGAGGTTCGTGGTTCGATTCCCGGTACGATTCCCGGAAACATTAGGACGTATTTCCTTAAGACACCTGCTGTCCATGTTCACCTATCAGCAAAATAGTTAACTGGGTGTTAGTGGACCGGTATAGGTCGCATCCTGGGACAAAATTGACCTAATTTGCCGGAAATGCTCTGCATAACAAGGGGCTTTCTATATAGTAGTATGTCATTGATGTCAGCTATGTCTGTATACCTTGTACTTGTACTTGGAGAAATAAAGATTATTATTATTATTAAAAAGTGTGAAAATCAGTTACAATAACAGGAATAAAGTAAACTGACTTATTTACATTAACATTAAAGAGAGAGTATCAGCTTACAGTAATATGAACATGAATTTTAGCTGTACACGTTGAGCAGTGAGAACACGTGTTATATGTCCCGATGCGCCCCGAGGCCACTAAGAAGGTACAAGTATAGGCCAGGATCTCCTGACGGCCTCGATGGTCAAATCCCTTCCCACTCATGACTCACAAAATCGTAATAACGCTATTACAAACAAACCTACTTTCTTGCTTACCATCTTACTTAGTTACTAACTAACCTACTTGCTTGCTTACTTACTTACCTATTTGCTTATTTACTTACTTACCTATTTGCTTATTTACTTACTTATCTACTTGCTTGCTTACTTACTTTACTTGTTTTTTGGAATCTTTATTACTTGATCTGATTTCTGAAGGACCCCAATGGAAATAAGTCCCTTTGTCTGACTTTTTGGGTTATCCTAGGTTCTCTACACATATGCTGCTATGTATGATAATCTATGTAATTGTATTTGTGTATACCTGAATAAACTTACTTACTAGTTTAACTGACTTTTCCCCTTCTCTTTTTCCGACCTGTCTAAAGAACCTCTCACCATTTGCTTGCTTATTTATGTCTTGAAGATGGTTCAGCACGGACAAAAAGTGTCGTCTAAAGTTTTTTCTCCAAAATTTGGGTTATATTTGAATTGTTCCAGCCAGGGCATTGTGACTTTCATTACTAGTATTGTCATTTAAATTTTCCGCCACTCAAATCCAGCGCCATTTTTTAATCAATTGCTTTAGAAACATTTTATATTGAATATAAATTAGTGACATATTTTGTACAAATTAGGGAAAATAATCACACTTTTTTAAGATAATATAATTTTAGTGTTTGTTTTAATTAAAGTTTACTTTGGTTAATTACAATTCAGGCGAGATATCTGGATAAATACTCTGTCCTAAAATCAGATTTGTGATAAGTACCTAAGGCATATGTCAGTGAATAATTTCCCAGTGAAGGTATAGGTGGGGCTGGCCTGTTGTGCTGTATTTGACACTGCTGCTCCTCCCTCCTCACACAAGTAATAATTACTGCTGTTTTCCAATACACTGAGGTGAGCTCCATATGCAAATTACTCCACTGGGAAAATTGGGCTACACTAGAAGCTGTATGGAGGAAGGAGTTACTGACGGAGTGTGGGAAGATCTCTGTTTTGTTTGGCATTTATTTTTCTCTACTTAATTCTGGAGATGTAATTGTTTATTTTATAGATATTTGGGGTTATATATTAATGTTACATTTGTAATTTTATAGGTACTGAAGGTGAGGTTCGACTAATTGATGGTAAGCTGAGACATATTGATGGTCTCGTCCTTTAATAGTGACTATGCTATTTATGAGTCACACCTCAGTTTTATTATATTACACATATATAGCATATTATACTTGTGTAGAGTATTAGTGTAGTTATTACAGCTGGCTGAGTTAGAATTGGTGAATTCTCGTACCATTTTTTTAAAGTTTACAGTCGCTACATATTGTTTTACAACTAATAATAATAAATTTATTTCTTTACTGCAGTATACAAGTAAAGTAGTTTACATGTAATAAAATATTAGGCACAAAAGAAAGCCACTAGCATATGGTGCACTCAGGCAGAACTAAACATGATGGTTATTGACATTTATTAGTGGTAAGTTATGTAGATTTAACTAAGGGTAACTCAGAGTTCCTGTGCTTTATTTCCATTGGTGTATGGTGCTGATGATTCTGGAGGTGTGAACGCTGTATGACCCTTGTGGGTTTAGCACTTAGCTTTGATTATAATAATGAAGGTCCGAGCATCTTGGTGAGAAGGAGTTGATGCTGTGTGATGCATAAGTAAGTTTATTTAGATATAGGTATACATATGTACAATTATCATACATAGTGTAAATTACCTGTGATAACCCTCAAAAAAGTTCGTGATTTATTTCCATTGTAATATCTTATTTAAACCTTAAAAGTTAAAACACATAAGTAACTTAAATGTGTGAAAATCATTTACAAGATATGGAGATATAATAGGAATAAAGTAAACTGAGTTATTTACATTAACATTAAATAGAGGATCAGGTTACAATATTAGGTATATGAGTGTTAGCTATACAAGAAATCACTCTTCCTCTGGGTTCATTACTTTATTGTGAATGATAATAATAAGTGTCTATGGCAGCGAGTGCTAGTGATGTCAGTAGTAAAGGAAACTTTCCTTGTAATATATCAGTGGTATTCAATACAGATAAGATGATGAATTACTTATGTGCAACATTTGGGTATCTTTACTTGTAGATGTTTCAACATCCAGTGGTTTTATCAGTACAATACATGGACATAATATGAAGATTTTCCTTGCTATGTTTGATAACTTGATATCTTCAAGAG
Organism: Cherax destructor; assembly: GCA_009830355.1. NCBI lineage: Eukaryota > Metazoa > Arthropoda > Malacostraca > Decapoda > Parastacidae > Cherax > Cherax destructor. The sequence continues at coordinate 209,568 of WNWK01002152.1, read as the reverse complement.
GCACTTTTATTGTCATTATGGGGAAGCACTAAACCCATGAAATCGTACAGTGTCTAGAGAATGGGAGGTAATTAGATTTGCTTCAAGGAAAGTAGTTTTTGGATCAAGAGCCCTTCATTGGCATCAAGGAACCTCCATTGAAGGGGCTAGAGGAACTACTGCAGTTTCATATTTCCTTCTGGTAATACCCTTGTAGGTTCAGCTCTTTTTTATTATAATAATAATCCCTCTGTTAATATGGCATTTAAACTATTACCTCTTCCCTTCAGATTAACCCCTGTGCAGATGCATTGATTTTAAATAGGGTAAAAACCTATTACATATGTACCTCTTCAAGGGGGCTCCTTGGCGTGGTGAAGAGGCTCTTGGTCTGAGGAATTAGACCTTTTGGTCTCCTTCCTCAGACCGAACCTAATTACCCCCACTCCCCCTCCCCTACCCCATCCTCCCCAACCCCCTTTCCCTTCCCCTTCCCCATCCCTTCCCTATCCCCTTCCTGTTTTCAGCCTTTGGGATTCTCCCCACAGGCATCATGGTTCCTAGGTGGTGGGAAGGGTACCGTGGTCCATCCCATTTCGTTGAGGTTCTTGGCGGTGGTGTAGTTTGCCGTGGAATCTGGATCGTCTGGGGATATCCTGATCCCTCTCCAGTCCCCCAGGGGGTGGCTTTGAGTATCTTTTGGGTGACAGGTGTATCTCTGGAGGCTGCCTTTTGGATTCCGGGGGTGGTGGCCAAAGGAGGTATGCTTTGTGGCGGGTGTCCGGCCGCCCTCCCTTTTGTCCACCGAGGTGGCTCGGCAGATGTGAGGTTGCTATCCCGGATTGCTGGTTTACTGGCATGAAGGGTAGGGTATGGCAAGGGTTCCATGCCCCATCTGCACTACCTGTGGTGCTGAGGTTCTCTTGGGAGCAGAGGGAGATTTACGGCCCTTTCATTCCTCCTAGGAGCTATTCCTCCATGTTCCCCTCTTTTATTTTTTTTTTTTAGTTTTATTTTAGTTTTTCTTTTTTTTTTCTAAAAAGCAAAAAGAAGGAAGTAACCTACCCATGGAGTTCCCAATCCATGAACCTCCTACCCCCAGGCCCCTTCCTGATACCACACCCAGTTCCGACCCTGCCTCGTTATTGGACCACTCTTTGGGCATTTCTAATACTGTACCCCAGTACCTCTTGCTGGTGCCATTTCATCTGCTTCAGATACCAGGGTTTCGACTGACTCCTTCAATACGTCTGACCTCCGCTCTTCTTGACTATGCTTCCTGCTTCTCTCTCTATGGTGCGGCAATTTTCGAATTGCCTGCCTGTCCTACATCGGATCAACTCCAGTCCCACATCTAAAAGCCCAAGATCCTTACCTGATGATACTTCGTCGCTTCATTCTCATTCTGCTCAGAAAAGACTAGCATGTCACGCACTCCCCTTACACGCTATGTTTCACAATACACTCTGGACTAAGTTTTTTACTCTGAGGCCGACTTCTTCTACTGCCTATCTTTCTGATCATAGTATTGGCAAAGCTCTCCTATGCCATGTTGGTAAAGATATATCCTTTCTTGCTCTCAAGAGCAGCACCCACATCATCACAGTCCAGAATGCTAGCCAAGCTTGTGATCTTTTTCTCCTTATCACCATAGATGCTATTCCAGTCACTGTTACCATTGTCCAACAGAATTTCCAGACATGTGGTGATGACATTCTGGAACAGCTTAAGCTCCAAAACCTCCCTATCCTCAAAGTAGACACTTATGTCCTCCCTGCCCGCAGGCGAAGGCGATATCCTTGCAATGTAGCTCGCTTAACATTTGACTGCCGTGAACTTCCGTCCTCTGTATATATTGTGGGACACCATTTGCAAGTTTGAAAGGTGATCCCTGCACCGCAACAGTGTAGAAAGTGCTGGCGGTTTGGTCATCCAGCAAAATATTGCTGGACCAAAATATTGGTAAAGAAATAAGTCACTCTGTCTGACTTTTTTGGGTTATCCTAGGTTCTCTACACATATGCTGCTGTGTATGATAATCTATGTAACTGTATTTGTGTATACCTGAATAAACTTACTTACTAGGTAAGTACTAGATAAGCATGAAAGTCACTTCGATAGAGGACACTGAAAAATTACAGGAAGACATAAGCAGGGTTTTCCAGTGGGCAATGGGGAACAACATGAAGTTCAATGGTGATAAGTTCCAGCTGCTTAGGTATGGAAAGAATGAAGAACTCAAAAAGAACACTATATACAAAACTCAAAAGAGGGTCACCAAGTAGAACGAAAGGAACACGTTAAAGCCCTGGGAATAATTATGTCAGCTGACCTTTCTTTTAAAGATCATAACAAGACATAGATCATGACTGCCAGGAAGATGATGGGGTGGGTATTGAGAACTTTCAGAACCAGGGAAATAATGCCGATGGTGACACACTTCAAATCGCTAATGCTCCCTTATTTAGAATATTGCCCAGTGTTGACAGCCCTGTTCAAAGCAGGAGAAGTATCAGAGCTGGAACAAATACGTACAGAGATCGTTTGCGGCTCACATTGAGCCAGTAAAGCACCTAAATTACTGGAAACGCCTTCAAGTCTTGAACATGTACTCATTAGAGCTGTAAGTGCTTTTGTAAGTGTATTTTTGGGGGTCTAAAAGGACTAATCTAATTTACATTATTCCTTATGGGAACAAATTCGTTCGGTAACGTCACTTGAACAGGATTCTGGAACAAAATAATGACGTAATCCGGGGGTCCACTGTACCTGGAAAGTACTCGAGGGTCTGGTCCCAAATCTTCACACTGCCATAACATACTGGAGTGAGAGAGCTGGGAAAAGTGTAAAATAAACCCAGTGAGAAGCAGGGGTGCGGTGGGGACAATAAGGGAATGCTGTATCAACATCAGGGGTCCCAGACTATTTAACATCTTACCAGAAGGTATCAGAAACACAGCTGGAACAAGTGTAGAAGCCTTCAAGAGGAAACTGGACAAGTATCTTCACCAGGTGCCAGATCAACCAGGCTGTGATGGATATGAGAGGCAGGAGCCCTCCAGTAGCAACAGTCTGGTTGACCAGGCAAACACCAGATGAGCCTGGCCCATGGCCGGGGTCTGAGAGTAGTGAAACTCTCGAAAGGGTAAGGTAAGGTATAGCCTTTTGATAATGGTGAATTATGACTGTTAATAAGTATTTGTTTTCAGTAATGCATTTAACAAATCAGATATGAAGTAGTAAGATACAATGTTATTTAACACATTTTAATAATGGCTCAAGCCAGATGAACAATTACTTTGCTGAACAATTCTGGCCTGTCTGAAAATTTGGCAATACAGTGATGCCTCGCATATCCAGCCTGCCATTATCTGAACCTCGCCAATATCCGAACAGGTCCTGGGAAAAGGCAAAATTCTAAAATTATTACCGAAACATCCAAACAGCCATTCGGATATGGCAGAAGGCTGAATCAAACTTGGCGCGCACTTTAGTGTACCGGTTGGCCACTAGGAGCCGCGCTCTAGTGGCATGACTGGCTAGTGTGACGAAGACGACCCTGGTGTGCAATCTCTGACTGATGCAAAGATTGCAGAATCAGTGTTGCACCCGGAACATTCCGAAAGTGACAACAACGACCCAGTGCCTCCAAGACCAAAAACTTCAGCAGTAAGGGCAGGTGTCGAAACACTTTTGAAGTAGTATTTGGAACATCCACTGTCCACAGCCCATTTGAAAAGTTATGGTCCTTGAGATATGGGAGGCTGTTATTCGAGCCCAGTGTCTGGTCCCACCGCCAGACGACGTTGGACTTGTTTTTTAAACCTACAACGCTCTCGCTGATGGCAATATGACGGTACGGATGCGCATTTTTTCCCCTCACGTATCCGGAAACTCGTGTTTCCGAACCGGTTTTTTCCCCATATAGTTCGGATATGAGAGGTACGTATCACTGTAATTCTTTCTCGTATGATAGAAGGGCAAAACTTCAAGATTTTTCTTGACCTAGAGTCTTTGAAGAATGTTTTTTTGTTTCAGAGAGAAACTGTTTTCTCCATATGCAGTCATTGCTGGAATCATTCAAATTGATTCACAGAGGCAAACTACTCTTTAAGCCTTTTCCAAGTCATGTAACTTTAAAATACCTGCATGTCAAATTTGTCATAATTTTATCATTAACTTCTGTCATGTAAACAATAGAAATAAGTAACTGTTTGACTTTTTTGGATTATCCTAGGTAATTTACACATGTTACTATGTTTGATAATTGTAATCAATTTAATTTGTATAACTGTGAATAAACATTATGTGTACTTGTACACAGAGTTCCGTTTCTAAGATCACGTCGGTAAACGAATTCGTCACTAAGCAAGGAGCATACGTACTATAATGGTAGTGGGTTTGTGTCAACCATCTTTGATATTGTTTTAATTAATGTCATCTTTGCAAAATTTATAACATTTTTAGTATATTTTTAAATGTTTATACAGAAGTGTACTCTATATTGTGATAAACAGAATAGAGGAAATCAGCTCTAATAGAGTACATTATTTAGGTATGCATACTGGTCAGAGAGCCCATTGTAAGTCCGAGTCGTCTGTAAACGAGTACGTTGCTAAGTGAGGAGAGGCTGTACTAAAAATAAATAAATAAATTACTATGTTGTAATATCAGTGACAAAATCTTAAGAAATTGTGAGTTATACAGCCTCTCCTCACTTAGCGACATACTTGTCTACCGACCACTTGGACTTACGACAGGCTCTCGGACGAGTATGCATACCTAAATAATGTATATTTGAGCTGATTTCCTCTATTCTGTTTATTACAATATGCAGTACACTACTGTAGAAACATTTAAAAATATACCAGAAATGTTATAAATGGTGTAAAGGTGACATTGAAACAATATCAAAGATGGTTGACACAAACTCACTACCATTATAGTATGCTCCTCACTCATTCATTTACTGACATGGTCTTAGGAATGGAACTCTGATGTTAAGTGAGGAGAGGCTGTACTTGGTTACCAAAAAGCCAGTAAGACACTACCCTACAATGAGATAATTGCTTCACCACATAAGTGCCCATTATTTAAGTAGTTTTTGAAAATATATACTACAACTTGACTGGTAAAAGGATTCCAAATAAGTATGTTTTATGAATATCATATATTTTAGAAACTACAGTACAGTACTCGGATAATGGGCACTTTTAGGTGATGGTGGAATTAACCCTCGCATGGCGTAATTGTCCCATTGTGCATTGTGTGTTTGCAGGAAAATCTTTATTACAATGTTTCATCCATGACTGGACTGTATCCAGTATACAAAGATGCAAATGTACATTGCCTTTTAAGGCAAATGAGTACCCTGAGGTTAGGCTTGGAAGAAGTCAAGAGAGGTGAGGTTTGCCCTATAATGCAATGTATCTGTTCTTGGATTTTACATATGATAAAATTCAGTCTTAGATGAAACATTGTATTGTTTCCCAGTCATCATAGTATTGTTCTCACTGTCAGCTTACATGATCATTTAACCACTAAAAAACCATCTTTGGAATTTTGTTAAAGGTGCAGAATGATGGAGATCATAAGGTTCCAAAGAATCTCTTATCCTTATTGAGTACAGTATGTCACATTTCTGAGATACTACTGACAGCGCTAGGTGGGGAAATAGCAGTAAATAGCAGCAAAACGATTTCTTGGTGAAGATGACAAATATTTCTGAAGAAAAATTACAGCTTCAGAATGCTTTTCATAGCATATTAGATTGATCTGAATCCTATTTAAATATTCTGAAAAAATATAGAATGATAATTTAAATTAAGTAAAAGTATTTTCATTTTGAAGGGGAAATTTTTTATAGGGTAAGCAAGGTTTCCCTTGCTCTTTTATGAATACTACATGACACTGGCCACAGTAGCTGTGGAAGTACTATTTCCATAGGTATAAGCTGAAGAGTAGTGAGATGTGCATTGCATTTTTAAGTTGTAAATTTTCTCTGTACTCTGCAAATACCAGCTGAGAATCACTTCTGTGGAACTAATATACGCTAAAACACCTTCTAATAGAGCAGCACGCAGAGGCTGACAGAATATAGAATGTGTTTGGCAGAACTCACTGTACAGTATATACAGTCATTTAGATTCCAATGATATTGTTTTCCCATAGCTGTAACAACAGTCGACAATTCTGGAAACAATGAACTTTGTCCACTAAATCCAAAAATATTTTACCCAACAGATTGTAACAATAATGGACAGTTTTGGAAATAAAGGATTTTGTCCATTTAATCTGAAATTTGTTAAATCAAGGTAGATAGTACAATTAATGATACAAACATACATTTTCAAGTTTGTAATAATGGCTTAATAGTTAAGGGATAATAAAATATTTGGGAGAGTTGCTTTAAATTTTTGTTCTGTTTGTGTGTGTTATACGTATATGATATTGGTTATTTATGTTTATTATTTTTTGTTTACAGATATGGTTAATTTTTTCTGTGAATGAAAACCTTCGTATGAGGTCTTTTGAACAAGCAGTTTGATTTTTTTTTTTTTTTTTGTCAAACTTGAGGAAAAACGCTTAAACCAGTTAGAAAAAAAAATATTTTCCATATGAAGTTTATAAAAGAGAAAGAAAAATATTATTAATGATATACTGTATAATAATAATAATTAATAAGTTAAGAAAGCTTAGGGAACGAATGGATTTGTTAGTTAAAAATTATTAGAGGAGAGTTACTAAACGGAGAGTTAGAGGTATCGGGAAGATGGAGGGAATATTTTGAGGAATTGTTAAATGTTGATGAAGATAGGGAAGCTGTGATTTTGTGTATAGGGCAAGGAGGAATAACATCTTATAGGAGTGAGGAAGAACCAGTTGTGAGTGTGGGGGAAGTGCATGGGGCAGTGGGTAGAATGAAAGGGGGTAAAGCAGCTGGGATTGATGGGATAAAGATAGAAATGTTAAAAGCAGGTGGGGATATAGTTTTGGAATGGTTAGTATTTTATTAACACATCGGCCGATTCCCACCAAGGCAGGGTGGCCCGAAAAAGAAAAACTTTCATCATCATTCACTCCATCACTGTCTTGCCAGAGGGGTGCTTTACACTACAGTTATAAAACTGCAACATTAACACCCCTCCTTCAGAGTGCCGGCACTGTACTTCCCATCTCCAGAACTCAAGTCCGGCCTGCCGGTTTCCCTGAATCCCTTCATAAATGTTACTTTGCTCACACTCCAACAGCACGTCAAGTATTAAAACCATATGCCTCCATTCACTCCTATCAAATACGCTCACACATGCTTGCTGGAAATCCAAGCCCTCGCACACAAACTTCCTTTACCCCTCCCTCCAACCTTTCCTAGGCCGACCCCTACCCCGCCTTCCCTCCACTACAGATTTATACACTCTCGAAGTCACTCTGTCTCGTTCCATTCTCTCTACATGTCCAAACCACCTCAGCAACCCCTCCTCAGCTCTCTGGACAATCGTTTTGGTAATCCCGCACCTCCTCCTAATTTCCAAACTCCGAATTCTCTGCATTATATTCACACCACACATTGACCTCAGACATGACATCTCCACTGCCTCCAGCCTTCTCCTCGTTGCAACATTCATCACCCATGGTTAGTATTTTTATTTAATAAATGTATGGAAGAGGGTAAGGTACCTAGGGATTGGCAAAGAGCATGCATTGTTCCTTTGTATAAAGGCAAAGGGGACAAAAGAGAGTGTAAAAATTATAAGAGAATAAGTCTGTTGAGTATACCTGGTAAAGTGTGTGGTAGTTATTATTGAAAGAATTAAGATTAAGACAGAGCAGGATAGCAGATGAACAAGGTTTTAGGAAGGGTAGGGGGTGTGTATACCAAGTGTTTGCAGTGAAACATATAGGTGAACAGTATTTGGATAAGGGTAAAGAGGTTTTTGTGGCATGGATTTGGAAAAGGCATATGATAGGATGTATAGGGAAGCAATGTGGCAGATGTTGCAAATGTATGGAATAGGAGGTAGGTTATTGAAAGCAGTGAAGAGTCTTTACAAGGATAATGACGGATGTGTGAAGTCACCATGGTTGTTCAATATATTTATAGATGGAGTTGTAAGAGAAGTGAATGCTTGGGTGTTGGCAAGAGGTGTGGGGTTAAAAGATTAAGAATCTAGCACAAAGTGGGAGTTGTCACAGTTGCTCTTTGCTGATGACACTGTGCTTTTGGGAGATTTTGAAGAGAAGTTGCAAAGGTTGGTTTATGAGTTTGGTAGGGTATGTAAAAGAAGGAAATTAAACGTGAATATAGGAGAGAGTAAGGTGATGAGGATAAAAAAAATTAGGTAACGGAAGATTGGATATCAGATTGGAGGGAGAGAGTATGGAGGAGGTGAATGTGTTCAGATATTTGGGAGTGGACATGTCAGCAGATGGGTCTATGAAAGATGAGGTGAATCAGAATTGTTGAGGGGAAAAAAGTGAGTTGTGCACTGAGGAGTCTGTGGAGACAAAGAACTTTACCCATGAAAGCAAAGAGGGGAATGTTTGAGAGTATAGTTATACCAACGCTCTTGTATGGGTGTGAGGCATGGGTGGTGAATGTTGCAACAAGGAGAAGGCTGAAGGCAGTGGAGATGTCATGTCTGAGGGCAATTTGGGGTGTGAATATAATGCAGAGAATCCGTAGTTTGGAGAGTAGGAGGAGGTGCGGGATTACCAAAACTATTATCCAGAGTGCTGAGGAGGGGTTATCGAGATGGTTTGGACATGTAGAGAGATGGAACAAAATAGGATGACTTCGAGAGTGTATAAATGTGTAGTGGAGGGAAGGCAGGGTAGGGGTCGGCCTAGGAAAGGTTTGAGGGAGGGGGTAAAGGAGGTTTTGTTTGCGAGGGGCTTGGACTTCCAGCAAGCGTGCGTGAGCGTGTTAGATAGGAGCAAATGGAGACAAATAGTTTTTAGGATGACGTGCTGTTGGAGTGTAAGCAAGGTAACATTTATGAAGGGATTCAGGGAAACCGGCAGGCTGGACTTGATTCTTTGAGATGGGAAGTACAGTGCCGGCACTGAAGGAGATGTGTTAATGTTGCAGCTTTATAACTGTAGTGTAAGCATGCCTCTGGCAAGACAGTGATGGAGTGAATGATGAAGTTTTTCTTTTTCGGGCCACCCTGCTTTGGTGGGAAACGGCTGATGTGTTAATAAAAAAAAAATATTTATTTTACGTAGGAGTTCCCTGAAACATGGAAATTATTTCAAGGGTTCTACAAGGGACACAGATTTGATCTTTGGGCAAGTGGAAATGTTGGGCATGTCTCCTCATACTACTTGTTATCCCTGTTGATAGCAGTCAGTAGGTACTTGGGTGTTTGAGGGCTATTGTGGGTCACATCCTTGAAGATGCCCAAAGGACTCCTTTGAAAATAAGCCACACTGGTTTTCTTGGGTTATTAATCCACTGGATTTGTGAGCCCAATAAATAGATGCTGGGATACAACACAAGATACACTGGTGATTTGGAGGTTAGAGTTTATATATAATAATAGCAAAATATCCTTGGCATTTGTAATACTGTATGAACTCACTTTCATGGAGCAAGGATTGGTTACTCTGGGAAATAGCCATGGGGCTGACATTCCACGTACGTTATGTTGGAAAATTATTTACAGGAGCATTTGTCATGTCAGTACTAGATATAGTATGTTTAAGGAATAAACGGGGGCATTAACCAACCAAAAATAAAGCTAAGAAAAAAACTTCCTATAGACTCAGTCCAACCACACTGGTTAAAAATTTTGTTTCTGTCATTTCTCATTTTTTCTAGATTATTTAAAAGGAAGTTAAGTAACACTGAAATTGCATATGCCTAGCAAATATGCATCTGTTTATTGGGTGAGCTTAAGTAATGTTCTGCATAGTTTATAACATCCCAATATCAATATGCAATATTTTTTTTAACATTTCAGACCAGCCACTATATCTGGAAGATTTCACTCTGATTATGGAAGAGGCATCTGAAGGGTGAGCAAAAGATTTATTTAGTATTCAAATTTTGCAATTAATTTAAGATGTTAGGAATATTTTAAAACTTTGCTGCAGCAAAGTTTGTCAGAATAGATTATTGTTTGTTATTAATTTTATGTATACACTGTACCTAATAGAATGAAAGGTCTTTAAACAAGTTAGGTTATCTAGATAACTTTTAAATACAGTATATGACTGCTGGACCATTGGACCCAGCTCTCCTCTCCCCCCCACACACCCAGCTCTCCTCTCTCCCACACACCCAGCTCTCCTCTCTCCCACACACCCAGCTCTCCTCTCTCCCACACACCCAGCTCTCCTCTCCCCCCACACACCCAGCTCTCCTCTCCCCCACACACCCAGCTCTCCTCTCCCCACACACCCAGCTCTCCTCTCTCCCACACACCCAGCTCTCCTCTCCCCACACACCCAGCTCTCCTCTCCCCACACACCCAGCTCTCCTCTCCCCACACACCCAGCTCTCCTCCCCACACCCAGCTCTCCTCTCCCCACACACCCAGCTCTCTCTCCCCACACACCTAGTTCTCCTCTCCCCACACACCTAGTTCTCCCTCTCCCCACACACCCTAGCTCTCCTCTCCCCACACACCCAGCTCTCCTCTCCCCCACACACCCAGCTCTCCTCTCCCCACACACCCAGCTCTCTCTCCCCACACACCCAGCTCTCCTCTCCCCACACACCCAGCTCTCCTCTCCCCACACACCCAGCTCTCCTCCCCCACACACCCAGCTCTCCTCTCCCCACACACCCATCTCTCCTCTCCCCACACACCCAGCTCTCCTCTCCCCCACACCCATCTCTCCTCTCCCCACACACCCATCTCTCCTCTCCCCACCCCCCATCTCTCCTCTCCCCACACCCATCTCTCCTCTCCCCACACACCCAGCTCTCCTCTCCCCACACACCCAGCTCTCCTCTCCCCACACACCCAGCTCTCCTCTCCCCACACACCCAGCTCTCCTCTCCCCACACACCCAGCTCTCCTCTCCCCACACACCCAGCTCTCCTCTCCCCCACACACCCAGCTCTCCTCTCCCACACACCCAGCTCTCCTCTCCCCACACACCCAGATCTCCTCTCCCCACACACTCAGCTCTCCTCTCCCCACACACCTAGCTCTCCTCTCCCCACATGCCTAGCTCTCCTCTCCCCACATGCCTAGCTCTCCTCTCCCCACATGCCTAGCTCTCTCTCTCCCCACACACTAGCTCTCCTCTCCCGCACATCCAGCTCTCCTCTCCACACTCCCAGCTCTCTTCTCCTCCACACACACCCAGCTGTCCTCCCCCACACACCCAGCTCATCCACACACACTCAGCTCTCTCCCCCACACACACCCAGCTCTCTCCCCCACACACACCTAGCTCTTCTCCCTACACCCAGCTCATCCCCCACACACCCAGCTCGTCCCTCCACACACCCAGCTCGTCTCTCCCCACACCCATCACGTCCCTCCACACACCCATCACGTCCCTCCACACACCAAGCTCGTCCCTCCACACACCCAGCTCGTGTCTCCACACACCCATCACGTCTCTCCACACACCCATCACGTCTCTCCACACACCAAGCTCGTCTCTCCCCACACCCATCACGTCCCTCCACACACCCATCACGTCTCTCCACACACCAAGCTCGTCTCTTCCCACACCCATCACGTCCCTCCACACACCAATCACGTCTCTCCACACACCAAGCTCGTCTCTCCACACACCCATCACGTCTCTCCACACACCCATCATCGTCTCCTCCACACACCAAGCTCGTCTCTCCACACACCATCGTCTCTCCACACACCCATCACGTTCCCTCTCACACACCCATACGTCCCTCCACACACCCATACGTCCTCTCCACACACCCATCACGTCCCTCCACACACCCATCACGTCTCTCCACACACCCATCACGTCTCTCCACACACCCATCACGTCTCTCCACACACCCAGCTCGTCTCTCCACACACCCAGCTCGTCCCTCCACACACCCAGCTCGTCTCTCCACACACCCAGCTCGTCTCTCCACACACCCAGCTCGTCTCTCCACACACCCAGCTCGTCTCTCCACACACCCAGCTCGTCCCTGCACACACCCAGCTCGTCCCTGCACACACCCAGCTCGTCTCTCCACACACCCAGCTCGTCCCTCCACACACCCAGCTCGTCTCTCCACACACCCAGCTCGTCCCTCCACACACCCAGCTCGTCCCTCCACACACCCAGCTCGTCCCTCCACACACCCAGCTCGTCCCTCCACACACCCAGCTCGTCCCTCCACACACCCAGCTCGTCTCTCCACACACCCAGCTCGTCCCTCCACACACCCAGCTCGTCCCTCCACACACCCAGCTCGTCCCTCCACACACCCAGCTCGTCCCTCCACACACCCAGCTCGTCTCTCACACACACCTAGCTCGTCTCTCACACACACCTAGCTCATCTCCCCCACACACCTAGCTCATCTCCCCCACACACCTAGCTCATCTCCCCCACACACCTAGCTCATCTCCCCCACACACCTAGCTCATCTCCCCCACACACCTAGCTCATCTCCCCCACACACCTAGCTCATCTCCCCCACACAGGGTCATAGACCTGAGCTACAACTAAATAATGCACACTAAAGTATGGGAGTGGGAGGCGGGTCCCAGGAGGTTAAGGCCCAAATAGGTGAGTGTACACTAGCAATTTTGTTCTAATAACGTGGGTGGGCGCTAGGTCTGCCTGAGAGAGACTTGACATTGACTTGCTTGCATATAAGTTTATTTAGGCACAGGTACACGTAAGTACAATTATACATAGTGTAATTTATCTAGGATAACCCAAAAAGTCAGAGAAAGTGAATTATTTCCTTTGAGGTCTTTGATTTATTTCCATGCTCCCTCCGTGTAGCGGTTGAGTGTTTCTCTCGTGTTGACGTGCATGGTTGAGTGAATCCAGGTAAAGGGTAATTAGTAATAGAGTATCACAAAGGTGTATGGGTCAGGTACATGCAGACAGGACATCCGGACTCGCCCATGCGTGAATGTGTTGTCAAGGTTCGTGAGTCGGAGACGCGGCACCACCGCATGACTCACTCCACTTCCTTGCCAGCCGCAACGTAACACCCACCAAGATAGCTTCTCTTATCGTTATATTAGACCTTTTAAATGCATATTAAGAGGTATATCAACTTTATTTTATTAATGGTTATGTATTTTGATTATAAGTTGACATGGCGGAAAGTAAAGTAGATCTTATTTCGTCAATGACAGCTGATTCATTGGAATGCAGTTGCCATTGAGCTTTATTACATATGAGCGACTCCGACTAAGCCGTCTTCAATCAATGAAATTTTAAGGGATCCGTTCCCTGTTATCGTTATTTGTTGGTTTGCTAACTGTATGGTTAAGCATTATCCTGCATGTATAGGTGAAATAAATACGCGTAATTTTGGGTGTGATATTGTGGGGCATGAAAGAAACCGGCAACGGTGGAGTGTGCCGCTGAGGGTTCAGTCTTGTGTCGGAGTTGTATGATGGCGTTTGGCTGGCCTGCGGGTGTGTGAGGGGTGTCCCGTTGTCAGACAGCAGAGTTGTGTCGCCACCATGCACGGCTCTGCTCTCATATAAGACCCTAGTTTATCCACGTATAGCGTGATACGGCGAGTGTAGACTGCTAGGATAACTGACGTATTGACTTCGGCGCTTTTCCTGAAGTGCGGCTCCCTAGTCACCATCGCCGCCCTCCACTTGCTAGTCAGTCAACCAAGACGATCACAAACCTCCTCCGGTCTAATGGACATGGCTCTCTGTTGGTGCTGGTAGTGATTACCGACTGAGGGAGTGGCTTGCAAGAAAGCTGATTCAACATAACAGTTGTCTTGGCCTCTGTAAACATTCGAGGTGGAAAAGCTCGTGACCCCCGTCTGCCGCCCACACCATTCCAGGAAGGTAACCTCTTACATAAAATTGGCTTATTTATAACAAACATCTAGAGAATATACATCTCGTGCATAGCAATAGCTTCCCGTTGAGTTTCCCGTTTTATAAATAGATTAATTCTTATTGGGCATTTAAGTTTGGATATTTATAGGTCCTTGTTTGTGTGAAACTTTTCATGAATGTTCATGAATTCATAATAAAAATAATTATTGCAATTGATATTGCCCAGGGGTGCAATGTAGAGGATTGAACTAGTGTGTGTGAAGGGCGGTTCATTCGTGTTACTGGTGTGTAACATGGAGGGTGCTCCTTTTGTGTAGTGGGTCTGGATCGTGAGAGATTAAGTAAGTTTATTCAGGTATACACAAATACAGTTACATAGATTATCATACATAGCAGCATATGTGTAGAAAACCTAGGATAACCCAAAAAAGTCAGTGACTTATTTCCATGTAGACTAGGTATAATAGGAAGGAATTTAAACGTGTGTAGTGGGAGTATTAATAAAGGTAATAATGTAGAGATGAACCAACCATGAGTTGTGAAAGTTTCTTGTGTATAGTTCGGATGGAATGTGAAGGTTGCTTCATTTGTGCGATGAAGGGCATCAGGTGTGTAATGTTTAAACTGGTATATGCCATGTGTTTTGTGGAGGGTGGTTCAGTTATGTAGTGGTTGTGGTTTAGAAGTGGCCCAGATATATGGGAGGTGGAGCAAGTGTAGGGAAAGTGAGGTACGTGGGTGCTCGTAAAAGGAAACTGACAGTATTTGTGCTGGTAAATATGGACCCGTTAACTGATATCTATATCGTTTCCTCTCAAGGGAGAACGTTCCCAAATATGCTTAGATACTAATATAGCGAATAAGATATTCCATCCTAGATGGATATTTAAATAAGATGGTTGTAGTTGTAGTCAGTTAACTTTCATGCACGCGCCATCTGGCGACGAGCGTCTTTATCTGTAGTTTATCTGGAGATGGTTCCTGGGATCATCGCCGCCGCTGTTGTCTCAGACCAAACCTCCCAGTTGACACCTTAGTCAGGCTGTTGCTGCTCGCTACACAATGCAATGTGGTTTAATGTAGTTGACATGTTTTATGGTCCGCTCTTATCTCTAGAAATATCTTGAATTTTAAGAAACAAAATAAGTAAGCATATTCAAGTACTGCTCTTTTGCTTATATAAAGCAGGCGATGATTCACAAAGGAAAACACGTAATTGATTTATTCAGAATATTAGTAAGAAATTAATGGCTGCGTGACTAAATTGTGAATATTTTACACACTTCCCTTGTGCGCACCTGTACTTAGTGTCCGGTTTTGAGGTCGTTCCCGACTCTGCCACTTGTGGGATGTCTTCCCTGCGATGGGATGTTCAACCAACCTATTACCGTATTTCGCGGCTTATAAGACTTGTTTTAGTTTCATTGGCTCGGCATCGGATGTAACTGGGAGAGCTACAACACACCCCAAACTTATAGCTCTCGTCACTGACCTTCAATTTATAGGACGCAGGGTGATTTTTTGAGATATTTTATGGAAAAAACGCGTCTAATAAGCCGCAAAATACGGTACTAATTGCTGATCACACCTTGCATGCCAGGTTGACCGTGAAGGCAGCAGCAGTTGTATGTTGTATTGTACTGCATTTATTACCGCCAATTTCCTTCTATGTTACGACGCTGGACAAAACTTTTCACTAGTAATTATAATTATGGAAAGCACTAAACCCTTACGGACTGTAGAGTGCTTGGGAAATGGGAGGGCAATCAGGTTAGATCGAAGGAAGGAGAGGGTAGCTCCAGTTATTTGGATCAAGAGCTTTCACCAATCGAAAGACATTCCTTAAAGATAGCACCGTTAATACACGTATTGTGACGTCAGACAACTAATTTCGCTGGTGAAGGAGCGCAAGTACAAAAATCTTCGGAATTCGTCCTGATTCAGCATTAAATCCTGAATACTCCTCTGTATACGAAGGGGAAAAATGCATGTATACAAATATATACGAGTGAAGATATGTATACGTTTGTTTAATGTGTTTTTTTCCTTCATATCCAGTGGAGTATTTAGGATTTAATGCTCTGATATAGGTTGCATTCCGGGGAGAAAGTTGTGGAAAGCCTGTAGATCTTCCTCGTATGTTCGTCTGCCTGTTGCTTTCTTTAGTATTTACAAGCCCATTTTACACTGGTTCTCTTACATTTTCTTGAGTGGATGTTAATCATGGTAATAAACATGAATGCTCATGAACGACTAAAATAGCTTAGGCTTTTCTGTATTTTTGATCGGTTGTCCAGGGAGTGGTGATGCCCATACAGTATGCGAAAGAAACATACGCACAGTTATGACATTTGGAAAAAAGGGAAACGTTTCGCACGAGTGCCTTCTTCAGCACTGAAGTCGTTCGTGGCGAAACGTTCCCTTCAGTAACTACCATAACTGTACATGTCTTCCACATATATCTTGATCCTTATGTACATACAGCTACATTTTTTACGTATAGTTACATAGTGATTTGGAGACAAACCATGCAGCCTCAGCAGTAAGATATTAGAATGTGTGTGTGTGTGTGTGTGTGTACTCACCTAGTTGTGGTTGCAGGGGTCAAGTGTGTGTTGTGTGTTGTGTGTTTGTGTGTCAAGTATGACGATTTTGTTACTAGTAGCACCAATCCAAGCTCGTGTACTTAATTTCGAAGGGGAGAAAAGGAAATAGCGAGCTGGAATACTGCTTGCGTCATGGACAGTCATGATATCACCACCACCTTGGGTCCCCTTCACTCACACCTTGGGTCCCCTCCACTCACACCTTGGGTCCCCTCCACACACACCTTGGGTCCCCCTCCACACACACCTTGGGTCCCCCTCCACACACCTTAGGTCCCCCTCCACACACACCTTGGGTCCCCCTCCACACATACCTTAGGTCCCCCTCCACACACACCTTGGGTCCCCCTCCACACACACCTTAGGTCCCCCTCCACACACACCTTGGGTCCCCCTCCACACACACCTTGGGTCCCCCTCCACACACCTTGGGTCCCCCTCCACACACCTTGGGTCCCCCTCCACACACACCTTGGGTCCACCACCCACATCTTCAAAATTCACATATTAGGACCACCACCTTTAACGATTACAAGAAATGTCACAAAGGCTATAAGGTATAGCAGTAAAAATTGTGGTGAAGCTTATGGCGTATGTTGGAGTAGCGAAAAGTAAGTTAACTATGGAATTTTGATACACAGGTGCTCTATCCTGGGAGGGAATGTTGACGGGGCGGATTGGAGGGGATTTGTTGATATTGATTGTAGTGCCACTGGGGAGGACTCCTCGTTGTGTGAGTCGATAGTGTCGCTGGGTATATAGAGGTATTTGAATCAAGGGGTTTTGGATCACCTGTAGGATGGCCTGATTATTTTGATTTATTTCCATAGCCTAAGTTCTTTGGAATTTGCAGAAGCTCATTTTTGTGGTTAACTTGCTTCTTGAAAAATAAATGGTGATATTTCCACCGTAACCTAGATATCGTGTGCCGACTTGTTTGGTTAAATAATTAGTCAAATGGATGCGGTATATATACCGATTATGCAAATGGTAATTGTATAAACATGTGGGGCAGCGGGCTACCAGCAGCAACAGCCTGGTTGACCAAACACACACCAGATGAGCCTGGTCCATGGCCGGGCTCCGGGAATAGAAAGACTCGGAACTCATCAAAGGTAAGATTTGCAATAAACATTTAAACCTAAAATACTTAACATTCCCACTGTTGTCTTACAGTACGACTTGAAAAAAAGGTCAAACCTGTTTTTAAAATAGTCTTGAGTTGTATAATTTATTTTTATTTAAATTTGCATCGCTTTCATTTTTATTTTCATGGAGTTCGCACATGAATGTAGAATGTTATGGAAAAGGACGTGTTGGCTTTGTTAGAGTAAATGACGCAGTCTGTATTATAAAAAATAATCCTTTCATGTATGACTATTGTGTTACTGCTTTCGTCAGCAGGAGTCGCCTGACAAAGGTCAGTGAGATGATGACCCGATCAGTGGTCTTATTGGTTGTATGGCAGGGGTACGGAAAGTAGTAACTGGCAACTCATCATCATTCAGAATTCAGTTTCCTATTTTTTTCTGGGCGACCTTCTCAAGCGTAACGCGGCCGGTTTCTGTAATTTGACTATTTGCGGTTAAATATAAGTTTTTATAGGATTGTAATCTAACTCAATCCCCCCTTTCCTAACCCTTTTTCCTAGTCTGATGCTGGGTTATCTTACCATGGTGGCGTGGTTTGAGCGGCTTAACCTGACTAAGAAACCAACACCCCTTCCCCTCCTCCGCTCTTAAATAGCGAATTTCTTCCCAGATTGTGTAATTTTGCTCACGCTTCTGGCCGATGACACGGAACGATTTATGAATATGGATTGCTTGTGGGAAAAAAAATTATTTTGAATAGCTTTTCTTTCATTGTGATTATGATTTATGTAGAGTGAATTGGTCACGACAGTAGCAAGTTGGTAGTGATAGTGTAACTTTTATAATGTTTGTAACGGAATACAGGCGGGCCCCGTTTATACAGCAGGTTATGTTCCTGGCTAGTGCTGTAAAGTGAAACACTTGGGGGGGGGCTTTTTTGTCACTTTCAAATGCATATAAGAGCTTGATGACATGTTTATACTATCATATATTAAGTGAGCAATAGAGTTAGGCTTAAAAAATGCATATACAGTACACACATTACTTACATTAAAATATTTTCGTCCTTAGCTTATAGTGAGTGGTGAATATATTTATTGTAGGAAGTCTGGATAAATGAAGAATGGGCGTAATTGAAAACCGCTGCATTAGCGAAACGCTGTAAAGCAAAGCGCTGTAAAGCTGGGGTCCCTGTATGTTTAAGGTGCTGAATAACCATAGGTTCTAGTGCTCTGTAATTAAAACAGAACTGCAACAAATCTAACCCATCCTAACTAAATTAAAGTTAGCCTTGTTACATAGTACCGAGGATAGTGACAGTATTAATGATTGCATGGTACCATGACAGTGTTGCCTAGTACCGGAGACAGTGTCGGCATTAATGACTGCATATTGTAACGTTTTAAATGTGAAGTCTCCAAGACTGTGCATTTATTGATTCTCTGTTAATAGTAATATGTTGGTGTGTCTCGAGGTGCAGCTGATGCCGCCCTCGAGGTACAGTTGATGTCGCCCTCAAGGTGCAGTTGATGCCGCCCTCGAGGTGCAGTTGATGCCGCCCTCGAGGTGCAGTTGATGCCGCCCTCGAGGTGCAGTTGATGCCGCCCTCGAGGTGCAGTTGATGTCGCCCTCGAGGTGCAGTTCATGCCGCCCTCGAGGTGCAGTTCATGCCGCCCTCGAGGTGCAGTTGATGCCACCCTCGAGGTGCAGTTGATGCCACCCTCGAGGTGCAGTTGATGTCGCCTTCGAGGTGCAGTTGATGTCGCCTTCGAGGTGCAGTTGATGTCGCCCTCGAGGTGCAGTTGATGCCGCCCTCGAGGTGCAGTTGATGCCGCCCTCGAGGTGCAGTTGATGCCGCCCTCGAGTGCAGTTGATGCCGCCCTCGAGTGCAGTTGATGCCGCCCTCGAGGTGCAGTTGATGCCGCCCTCGAGGTGCAGTTGATGCCGCCCTCGAGGTGCAGTTGATGCCGCCCTCGAGGTGCAGTTGATGCCGCCCTCGAGGTGCAGTTGATGCCGCCCTCGAGGTGCAGTTGATGCCGCCCTCGAGGTGCAGTTGATGCCGCCCTCGAGGTGCAGTTGATGCCACCCTCGAGGTGCAGTTGATGCCGCCCTCGAGGTGCAGTTGATGCCGCCCTCGAGGTGCAGTTCATGCCACCCTCGAGGTGCAGTTCATGCCACCCTCGAGGTGCAGTTGATGCCGCCCTCGAGGTGCAGTCGATGCCACCCTCGAGGTGCAGTCGATGCCACCCTCGAGGTGCAGTCGATGCCACCCTCGAGGTGCAGTTGATGCCGCCCTCGAGGTGCAGTTGATGCCGCCCTCGAGGTGCAGTTCATGCCGCCCTCGAGGTGCAGTTCATGCCGCCCTCGAGGTGCAGTTGATGCCACCCTCGAGGTGCAGTTGATGCCACCCTCGAGGTGCATTTGATGTCGCCTTCGAGGTGCAGTTGATGTCGCCCTCGAGGTGCAGTTGACAGCGCCTACCAGTGTTGTATTTTGTATTGATGGCTGACTGGCAGATGGGGCATCCCTTCCCTGGTTCTCATTCGTGCAACACAAATCACATAGCATGTTACACACCCTTAAACACCCACAAGGACGTCAGTGAAACCCCTTCACACGTGAACCCTTTCACACGTGAAACCTTCCAAGCGTGGAAACCCTCCCGTGGACCCTTTCAACACACGTGGAACCCTTTCACACACGTGGAAGCCCCTTCAAACACGTGGAAACCCCTTTCAACACACGTGGAAACCCCTTTCAACACACGTGGAAACCCCTTTCAACACACGTGGAAACCCCTTTCAACACACGTGGAAACCCCTTTCAACACACGTGGAAACCCCTTTCAACACACGTGGAAACCCCTTTCAACACACGTGGAAACCCCTTTCAACACACGTGGAAACCCTTTCAACACACGTGGAAACCCTTTCAACACACGTGGAAACCCTTTCAACACACGTGGAAACCCCTTTCAACACACGTGGAAACCCCTTTCAACACACGTGGAAACCCCTTTCAACACACGTGGAAACCCCTTTCAACACACGTGGAAACACCTTTCAACACACGTGGAAACACCTTTCAACACACGTGGAAACACCTTCAACACACGTGGAAACACCATTCAACACACGTGGAAACACCTTTCAACACACGTGGAAACACCCTTCAACACACGTGGAAACACCCTTCAACACACGTGGAAACACCCTTCAACACACGTGGAAACACCCTTCAACACACGTGGAAACACCCTTCAACACACGTGGAAACACCCTTCAACACACGTGAAACACCCTTCAACACACGTTGAAACACCCTTCAACACGTGGAAACACCCTTCAACACAGTGAAACACCCTTCAACACACGTGGAAACACCCTTCAACACACGTTGAAACACCCTTCAACACACGTTGAAACACCCTTCAACACACGTGGAAACACCCTTCAACACACGTGGAAACACCCTTCAACACACGTGGAAACACCCTTCAACACACGTGGAAACACCCTTCAACACACGTGGAAACACCCTTCAACACACGTGGAAACACCCTTCAACACACGTGGAAACACCCTTCAACACACGTGGAAACACCCTTCAACACACGTGGAAACACCCTTCAACACACGTGGAAACACCCTTCAACACACGTGGAAACACCCTTCAACACACGTGGAAACACCCTTCAACACACGTGGAAACACCCTTCAACACACGTGGAAACACCCTTCAACACACGTGGAAACACCCTTCAACACACGTCACGTGGAAACACCCTTCAACACACGTCACGTGGAAACACCCTTCAACACACGTCACGTGGAAACACCCTTCAACACACGTCACGTGGAAACACCCTTCAACACACGTCACGTGGAAACACCCTTCAACACACGTCACGTGGAAACACCCTTCAACACACGTCACGTGGAAACACCCTTCAACACACGTCACGTGGAAACACATCAGCATACTCTGTCACCTTTCAGGCTCTCCTAAAATATACGGACATATTCCAACCAGTGAACATATATAGCTGGAGAACTGGTTATCGAAATCGTAATAACACTATATGAGTAATTTCTCCTCCCCTACGTGTAATCACAGGTGGGAACAATAATGAATACCTGTATAAATTTCCCTACATGTTATGTAGATGGATTCAGTATTGTCGATGTTAATGTCTGCAGTATGGTTGTAATATTAATGAGAAAGGGGTTATGCAGGCAAGGAGAGTGAGGAGGATGAGACTAGGCAGATGTGAAGTGGTACCACCGGTATACGCAGAAGGTTATGGATACTACCTGTCATCCTTGTAGGAGTGTAGGGGGTGCGCTAAATAAAGGGTAGCTCCGGTACACCCTGGGAAGAGGTGCCCCAGGTGCGTTGACTGCCTGGGGAGAAGGGGGACAGGAACAGCCAACCGGCGAGGGGTGCCACGTGTAAAGCCTCCCGAGGAGAGGTGTCTAGGGTATCTTTATTGGTGTTTAGGGTACACTGGGCAGGCGGGTCTTGTCGTATAGCAGTAGTAGTGGAGCTGTCTGGCTTAGTAATGAATACGTTTGTATGGTTTGCCCTTAACTATTTCTTTCCTGGTTTGTCAGTTGGGTTCAGCTAAAATAGTTGAACAGTAGTTTAGTGCTTGGAGCGGGTAAGGTTCGAACCCATGGCAAGCCAGTTCTAAAACTAGCGGGTCTGCGTGGATCACTAGTGAGAGCACGATCCTGCTTGTTTAGGATTTTCGCAAGACTGTGATCATTACGACATGGTCTTGGATGCACTTGAGAAAAAATTGGATGTAGTATTCACTATCTTTGCAAAGCCTTTGACGAGTGCGACCGTATAAAATACGTGCAAAAGAAGTAACTGGGAATGTGGGCAGATGGATATTTAACTCCCTAACTTCACTGTAGGGGCTGCTACAGTGAAAAGTTGTCCTTTCCCCAAGGCACGGTACTCACCCACTTCTCTTCCTCATTCTGATTTCTAACATAAACAGGGACATCAATCATAGCACTGTATCATACTTTTTGCAGACGATACTAGAATTTCTATGAAAGTTGCATGCATAGAAGACAGCAAGTTTCCAAGCTGCTATAAATCAAGTCTTCCAGTGGCCTACAGACAATATAATGGTCTTTATCAAACTCCATTGGGTATAAAGAAAGAACTATAATTCTGGAATAATTCTGTGGTGGTGGTGGTGCTCCTGCTGGTGGTGGAGCTCCTGCTGGTGGTGGAGCTCCTGCTGGTGGTGGTGCTGCTGCTGGTTGTAGTGCTGCTGTTGCTGGAGTGGAAGCCACGCCTAGCGCATTGCTGGGGGTGTTGCCAATCGAGGTTACCAGGTAAATCTGTAGCTACTCTTTTTTTTCTCTCATATAGCACAAATTTTAATACATCTGCATCAGGGAGTTGAATGGAGGGGAAGTAGAAAGCGAGGGAGCTAGAACAAAACGTAGTGGGTAATCTGAGTGACCAGCAGGAGCGCAAGTCTTCACATTCGATCCGTGTGTATTTTTACCAGTTTATGAATGTCGTCATCATGTTGGTGGGCGGAGGAGGGGTGAAAGGGAGGCAGAGAGGAGCCCTGGGAATCAGTTACGTCCAGGTTAACCGACAGTGTACATAGTGTTTCCTGGCTATACTGTAACCTCTCGTTCAAATAAAACATTTCAGCAAGCGTATGGTGCTTCGGTTTTTGCATTATCTAACCAAAGACTAAAAATTATAAATTAGCTATTCTGGGTTACGTTAACTTAACCTAAATTAATCTAGATTTGCCTACTATTAAACCTCAATAAGGGAATGAAAACGGGCTACTTACGTCTGGCACTAAGCACAAGTACATCTTAAAGCGTTGGTAACTTGATTGTCAGCAGGACGGTATGTATTCTGGATCAGGCGTGGAGAGTGAAACATTAGCCACGGGCACTGCTCGATGTACATATTTATTAAGCTCACAAGACACGTGTGCTTTGTTTATATTGCTTTGTTGCCACTATAGTGCGCTGGGTTGTGTCTGTAAGCGATGTAGAGATGATGTATTGGGTATACCTGGAGAGGGGCCGCGGGGTCAATGCCTCCGCGGCCCGGTCTGAGACCAGGCCTGGGTGTTCTTAGGTGGTGTAGAAGTGACCATTATATTGTAATGGATTGTAAGTGATAACGGAATAGTGACCATATAGCGTAGTAGGTGCGCGGCGGTGGGGATTTGTGACTTGTTCCTTGAGGGGAGGGATGCCACACTCCCCACTGGGTGCTTAACTAAGAACTGAGAATCTTTTTCGGCATAAATGGTAGGGATATTTCCCCTTCAGTGTAAATTTACTCACGCTCACGGCCTATGACATAGAACGTTTTATGGGCATGGATTGCGGAACGTGAATAATATTTTGAATAATTTTACTTGAGTTGTGATTGTGATTTATGTAATAAAAGAATTAGTTGGTGGCGATAGTAGCAAGTTGGTACTGATTGTGTAAATTTCTTATATAATGTTAGAAACGGACTGTTTAAAACATTGAATAAGCAAATGGTTCTAGCGCTTTGTAAATAAAATATGACACGAACCGTCTCTGATACTGTTAAAGTTCTTGTATAAGTTAGCTTCTGTACCCAAGCTTCTCTGTTTCCAGCCTAACATTTATTAATCTGCTCGTCCTCGTGGCCAGAGTAGTCTTTACTGCAGCTTGTAAATATATTGAATCAAACCACGTACTTGTGATTGACATGTATGAAGAACATGCGTTTATGCTCCAGCTGCAGTTCACGGTGGATGCAGTCTGTGTACATATTGTAAAGGCATGCTAACAGGTGGCTAATTTCTATTTTTTTTTTTAGGCAGGAGTGCAGATAGGCAAGTAGTATAGGTAGCATCTGCTTCGCAGTTAGCGGAGGTTCGAACCTCCTAGCTCCTGCACTGAATAACCTGCACAGATTTAGTGCTTCATGTAATAATGTTATGAGCAAACAAATGTATTGAATAATGGTCTTGCGGACGTAACCTAGAGCATTGGTCAGTCACAGTAGCGATCTTTGTAAAACTCTCAGGGTTTGTTTGACTGGCTCGCTGCTATACCTAGTCCCCCCGAGCTTCAGTTTCAATTATAGATCTTTCAGTATCGCCCGGCAATATAGCCGGGTGCATACACTCTCATCTCCCATGTCGAAGTTCATAGGCTCGAACCTGAAGCGTTCAGCATTACCAGATGATACGTAATATACTACAGCTGTTCCATGCTGTATGTCAGAGTATTTAAGTGTAGCAATGAGAATAATTTGTTGCTTGTTGCTTTGTGGGGAGTCCATTACGCGGGTTAAATATATTCAGGCGGCTGCTGCTGCTGTCTTACATAAGCCTTGACTCAACACGAGAAGGCTGATACGGGTTTGGCGTTTTTTTTTTTTTTTAAATAACATTAGAGGCGGAGAATGTTATTTTGTTCGTCTGGGAAAACTAGAAAGTTTCTGCTGATGCGAATGTTAGGAATATTCTGATCCGCTCTGAAACTTTTGGTCATTTGACCGAGGCCTTGTAATAGCTTGCCGGTCCACCCCACGAACAAAATATAAACAAGACAGGAAACAAGCGAGTGAGGCCACTCAAAGTATTGACGTCAGTGCTGAGTTGATCTTTACATCCACAGCGTGAGTGACAAGTGAGGAGTTCATTTGACATTCACTGTAGTTGGGCGAAAGCTTTAAATTGATGTATGAACTTATATTTTTGGTGATTATAATAATAGTGTCTCCCTCCTGTAGCACTGTCATACTTTCAAGGCTTTGAGTTTCTTTTTCGTGGTTTGCGCGAGATAACCTTGACGCGACTATGTGAAGAGCACATGGCCATGTCTTTTACCATAGTTACCGGCAAAGTTTGCCAGCCAACACAAGCTTAATGTCGACGAAGTCCCTCACTCCTAAGGAATTTTCCTGGGGACTGACTTTAATTAGCACGCACTTTTGTTGGAACCACTTTTCTTAAATTTTGGATTTTTTTTTCCCAGAGAACGTGACACTTTTCTTCAAACTAGTCCGCATCATCCGGGCTGTAGTGCCTGTGTGGAACTGCTTACAGCAACAACCTGACAGATCATATCGTTAATTAGGATGTCTAATACTAAAAAAAAATACATAAAGGTTTGCTCTGTTATAATTTACTACGGATTACTCAACTTGGCACTTAACCTTCCAACTAACCAGGAGTCCCGGTAGGAGGCCTGACTGCGTGTGCATCGATCCTCGGAAAAATCAACAGATAGCGCACTGACCTGTTTGTGTTAGAACCGGCTTAGCATGGGTTCGAACCCCACTCCGTTCAGTGAGTTAACAGGTAGATAATAATTAAAAAAATGGTCATACATTTTTTTTATTCTTTTACTCGATTAACTTGGATAGTCACTGAAAGACAATGTAAATATATTTGCTTTATTTTTTATTTTAA
The DNA here is from genome assembly GCA_009830355.1 of Cherax destructor. NCBI lineage: Eukaryota > Metazoa > Arthropoda > Malacostraca > Decapoda > Parastacidae > Cherax > Cherax destructor. The sequence goes on along the minus strand of WNWK01002152.1, from coordinate 183,473 downwards.
TCGCAATTTGGAAATATCGATTATCTGGCGATCAGTCTTGATATACCTTTGAGTTCGGAGTTTTTTTCTATTCCCTACGCCCGACCACAGGCCAGCCTCGAAAGCTATTCATCTTTGTGCTTTATCTGGCGCTGTTGTTCGATCAGGAAGGTAGATGCCTCAAGCAAGACATACCGACAACTCTATAAATTCAGACATGTACCATTCAGGAGCTTTATCATTGGACAGGAAAAGCAGGTACATGAAGTGTATCCTAATAAAAGTTTCTAATTTAAACACCTAGACAGATACCGCGAAAGAGGAATATGTAAAACGAAGGGATCCCTTACAGTACAAAGCAGTGTTAGTTTTGAACCCCCTAGAAATGAAATTGGCCCTTAGGATTAACGTGTTGTAGAGTATTCTTTGTTAGCATTAGTATTTTTGAAGTTTTAGTTTTCGTTTGTGTATTAGCATATATACATTTTAATTAACGACATGGAATGTCGTCGATACTAGTACTGTGTAAATATTATATATCCATTCCTTTCCCTGTCCCTAGGGAGAAATTGTAGCATGTTTGTTAATGTTATCTTATTTCTTGTCAATCTTTAACGCTAATATCGTGATCTCGCCTTCCAAACTTTTATTGTAGCCGGTTCTTCAACTTGGAGGAATCTACACATCACGTGACCTGGGTAAACATGTGAAGTGATGAGTGTATTCGGTTATTTGTCTCGCCTGCCTACAAAACAAAAGATAATTCTTCCCGAAATAATTATTCCATATATATACGTTTTAGTTTTTGAAGCAAGGGGATTTATTGCCATGTCATTTTAAAAGGTGTCTAGTGTGTGACTAACAATTACAGACGTAGGGAAAATGATAGGCTCTATAACGAAACGAAACGCTTCAAGGCATTGTTTATTATTAATCTGTAATATTACTGTACACAAACAGCCCCATTTAAGGTAAGAGAAATTGAAGATGTGGGGAGTGTGCAAAAAACTTGACGGTCTGTATCTATTTTAGTTAAACACGTTTTTAATGGAAAGAGCAAAACCCCTAAAAGCTGTTCTCCCTGGAGAACACAGGAGAAATACAATTTGCATCTGAAAAATACCCGACTGGTTCAAAATCTGCATACATAAGTAGACCTTTTAAGATAGTATAAGGGCACTGTAGGCAGTGCAAAATAACCCCAATGAAAAATAGGCATGTCTGAAGTCCAGTGAAGGAACTAGATAAACATAAATGGGCTAAAGCTTTTAGGCACTTTCAAGAAAAATGTCAATCGAATTCTCTTGAATACTCGACAAGTTCCTCTAAACTTTTCCTGAGCACGCAAGCTGTGGTGCTTATGCCAGACTGCTTGCCACAAGCACCAGCAGCCTAGCTGAGATCAGGTCACGAGGCGACAGTCCTCGCAAGCATCGCTTGGTAGGCCTGGTAGGTTTAATTTTGGGTGAAGGTTACAAACGCTCATATGCACGATGCGATCAATGTTTTGTCACAATACCGTGGGCGACAGTTATAACAACTAACTACTGTTGCTTCGGGACAATAAGAATTTGTAAATTACACAGGGTAACTTGTACCAACAAATGTATAAAGAAGTTATGGAGGCGTTTTATACGCTGCACGCGTATCCCCATTATAAATAGGAATGTGGTCTTTCCTCTCGAACTGGATAAAGCCACCTCTAGAACTACCACTCAAAACTACTACGTTTCTGATTGCTACATTTTATTGAAAAGTTTGTTACAGTACAAATTTATTAATACTGTTAAGTTTAAATTAAAAGTTTTAAGATAGTGTTTTGGATTTTGAGTGTCCAGCAGCAAAGGTGTGTACACGTGGTGTAGGGTGTGGCACAGGCATTGGCTTGCGTGTTGATGGTGGCGGCAGTGTGCCGGCTGCTGCAGACGGCGGGGTTGGTGGGGCTGCTGGTGTGGTAGTCGCGCTGTTTCTGGTGTAATGGTGCTGCTGGTAATTACGTATTTGTAGTTACAGGGACAGAACTCTTCTGTTGTGTTCTGTCTTCAGTATTTAATTTATAATGTATTTTTTTTTTTCCCAGCAGTAGCACAACCTCCTCCTATATCTCATATTCTTTCTACACCTCCCCTTTTCATTAGGTTACATAGAGAAGTAGGTAATGAGCTGTTTCAGTCTGGCTCTAAAATAAAAATTGAGTTGCAAGAGAAAGAAGGGGAAGAAACTTAGTGTGACACCTAAAGTAAGATAAGGAGCCGTGGTGTGGGGGTATTGATCCCTTGTTCTCTTAGTGTATTTCCAGGCAGGCAGAGGCTCTCTGGCCTTAACCTCCCCGCCCCTCCCATCCCCAGGTCTTTCTAGAGCCATCGCCCTTCCACGTGCCCAGGGGTGAGTGAGGTGTCGTGTCCTGAAAGGTTATAGCCAGGAGTTTTACTGTTACAGCCTGTAGTATTCTGCACCTTTAGTATTATGTCCTAGCATACTTTAAGTTATACATAGACTAGTTCCTTTTTTGGGTAGGGTTTAGTGTTACGATGTTGTCCATTATTGCTGTACATTAAAGTGCCGTCTGCTAGTCTGGTACTCATTCGCATAAATATTTATTTCAATAACTTTGTTTCTTATTCACGAGGGGTTGTGATGTGTTATATGTGATCTGCGGTGCCCCAGACTGCATTTTCCGTATCCTGTGACCTTGTGGCTGGTACATGGTGACTGCCGCCCAACCCACAATATTTTGCGCACATTGGCAGTTGACCCAAGAACGATGGTTATGCAATGACTTGTTTCCCGTTGGTCATCAGCACTGGCTGGAGTATGTTAAACATAGCTAGCTTTTCTCACAAAGCAACTGTTTTATATCACAAGAATTTTCAAAATAAAGGTGCTAAGCCAGTGACACTTAAGTTACTTGTACTATTTAGACTGGAATATTATTGTACGCTAACAGCGCCATTTAAGGGAGGCGATAATGCAAATCAGGTGAATGTATGGAACTCAATCCGTATAAATTCAAGCACTTTAATAGTTGGGAACGACTGAAGTTCCTTGAGCTGCCCTCCCTGGAATGTAGGCGAGAAAGATGCATCATAATTTACATCTGGAAAATTAGAGAGGAATTGGTTTTAAATCTGTACACCAAGAGACCCCTGGCTATCTTTACAAGTCAATTTCTCATCAGCCTGGCTATGGTGATACTTTGGATTACGTGCTGCTAGCACAACAGCCTCGTTGATCAGTCTTATCAACCAGGAGGCCCTCGTCTGGAACCATGCCGCCGAGGCAATAACCCCCCCCCACCATCAACAAAAAGTAGAATAGAGTAGCAGCACATTTCTGATGTAACTAAAGTGGGGGGAAACGTGAAAAGAATTCAGCGGCACCATTTGCACTCTGGGGAATGTGGGAAAATTAGCTTTCTGCAGTCAGGTAGACACCCTCCGTGCTTTCTGCAGTCAGGTAGACACCCTCCGTATTTAAAATGCGGCGCAGAGGAGACTGGTGCAGTGCAGCACCTGAGTCAGAATCCACACAAGGAGTTTGGTAAGGAAACTTCGAACTTCTCACAAGAGCCAATTTCCCCAAGCTCGCTCAAAGACATTTCATAGGCCTACTCCACAGGTAAATGTAACACTGGCCTTGAGAAACATAGAGTTTTTATCGCTACTTAGAATACATAAGTTAAGCGCAACGCCCACTGTATATAACTTAGAGAACAAATGCTAGGTAACTGGTGCCGTAATTGAGCAACAGAAGGTACAGCGAAACTTCCCTCACTATAGAGAAACGTTGGCAAAGAGGAGACACTATCATTGAATATAAGATCCTTCTCCCCTGAATGGCGTAGATTACCTCTCATACCCCAGTGACGACATGATCCCTACAAGTTTACCGCTTCCCTATGAATATATTTTACTGGGCATACGAAGGTTGGATGATTGAGATGTAAATACTTGTATAGCAGTAAATTAATTGGAATAGCTCGTAAGCTAGGTAAAAGTGAATTCACTTAATGGTAAAAGCAAATATGCTAGAATTAGATCACTTCAACAAACTGGAAAGAGTCGAGCACGGCTAAAGAGGTATTTATAGTATTTGCGAAGGTTCCATTCAAACTGGACGCAGCCACCAGGCTACTTTGTAAATCACAAAAGTTTTCAAGAGTACTGAAAGATTACTTTAACTGAAATGTATAAATGTGAAATTTGTAATATAATCAAAAGCTTGGAAGGGGAGAGAAAAATTAATTTAGATGAAATGTAAGAAGAAGAGTAAAATGGAAATACAAAAAGAAGAGAAAGAGAAGAGAGAAGAGAGAGAAGAAGAGAGAAAGAAAGAGAAAGAAGAGAGAAGAAAGAGAGAAGAAAGAGAAGAAGAAGAAAGAAAGAAAGAAAGAAGAAAGAAAGAAAGAAAGAAAGAAAGAAAGAAAGAAAGAAAGAAAGAAAGAAAGAAAGAAAGAAAGAAGAAGAAAGAAAGAAAGAAAGAAAGAAAGAAAGAAAGAAAGAAAGAAAGAAAGAAAGAAGAGAAAGAAAGAAAGAAAGAAAGAAAGAAGAAAGAAAGAAAGAAAGAAAGAAAGAAAGAAAGAAAGAAAGAAAGAAAGAAAGAAAGAAAGAAAGAAAGAGAAAAGGAGGAGGAGGAGGAGAAGAAGTCAGAATCACATTTTTACAGAGATCCAAATGCCAACTTTTTCCTGCCTCTTTCCTTCAGTACAACCTAGAATTGCCAGAAGAATATCACATTTGCCTTTCTCGTGAGTCGTGTCCGTAGTGACACTTACCTGTGATTTTCTTTACTAACCCTCTGTCACATGGGGGAAAAGGTAACAGTTGTTGGAGTCAGGGATATTTCGGAGAGGTTTGGTGTTATATTCCTAGGCTTGTATTGTAAATGGTTATAATTATAACCTTATTTTTAAGAGAGATGGACCGGTAAGCCAGCGGAAGGCCGCGGTCAGATGACCAAAGCTCCAGTGGCCGGTCATATGACTAAGACCCGCGTCGGGAAACACTTGTCCTGTTTCCTGACAGATCTTATCTAACCTAAGGGGTAGTGTTTGTGTGGCAGGTAGAGGGCTTATTGGGTAAGGTTTGAGTGATGGGGTGGGCGAGTGAAGTATGTTTCGGAGCTGTTCGTGGAGGAAACTAGGAATTTTAAGAGTTATTGGAGGAAGGAGAGAGTTTTACACTGCTCAGGTGGATTGGAGGTAGTGGTTGTAGGGTAGAGAATAATGGTTAAACGTTAGAAGGTAATTGTGGATTTGGAAAGCTACTGTGTGTGTGTGTGTGTGTGTGTGTATTCTCCTAGTAGTGTTTGCAGGAGTCGAATAATAGCTCCTGAATGTGTCTGGATGGATGAAGGGGGTGATTGGGGGTGCGTTTGTTGGTGACAGGTGGTGGTGACGTTGAGGGGAGGGGGAGTTCAGCTTATCTCAGCGGTGTGGCCATTGTGTTGAGGGGGACACCCAGTGCTCTGCATGGACACAACACTGGGACAGTTACAGGGTGCTGAGCGAAAGACGAACATGTACGAGAAATGACGAAGATAGGGGTATGGTTGGTGAGGGTAAAGTGAATGATGGATGTTTTTTTTCTTTTTACTATCAGTGTATTTTTTTCGAAAGTTCTTTTGCGTAAATGACTTTTAATTCTTCTACCAAAGTGTTTGTGTGTATGAGAATAAGAATCAGTATCAAGACTGCTTCGCGCACCCGCCATTTAAATGACTCATGACAATAACACCCATAATATTTTTTTAAAATGTTCTTTTCTCTTGATCCTCTCAACGTTAATGGGAATTTAAAAATGAAAATGAAAAATACATCCGGAAAATGTACCAAACACTTTATTACGTTAATAAACAGGACGTGATGATGCAGTGACGTCATGACGTACTAATGGCGATGCCGCAGTTCGTTTTTATTTGTTCTAATAAGTAATAATGATATAAAAGTTACAACATAGGTAATAATGAGACCGATCAACATGCAAACAACGATCAACATGCAAACAACGGACGTGTGTGCGCGCACAGCTGTAGGCAGCAGATGATGGTGCTATCACCATAGCAGTAAAACTGAGAGTGATGGTGCTATCACCATAGCAGTAAAACTGAGAGTGAGAGGCTGGCCAGAAAGTGCGAGTCTGGTGTAGTGTACTGAGCTCCTTGCTACCGCCTCTTCCTGTTCATAAAACCCAGTAAGATAACTCCCTGAGTCTGTGTCAACACTACCCATGTTCCCCCCCTAAACAATACCTCCCCTCCCCCTCCTGTATGAAACCCATCCTGTGTGATGGAATATGACAGTGAAACAGTTGCTCTTTGTGCCCGTTATGTAACTATTATATATAATAGAACAGCACTGAGGATGTATCCAATTATGCTAAAAATATATAAAAAGACGTTCCTGTTGAGGTTCTCTCTCTTTGATATTGGTTATAACTATGACCATAATTGTCGTGGGAGGTTCGTGAGGGAGATATTGGAGTAAGAAATACACACATTGGATGTTTTGGAGGCGTATAATTAAGAGAGTCTTGAGGAGAAGCCCAGGAGCCTTGCCTTGTGCAGTCTACGCCTAGCGGGAACTGAGAGTGAAAGCTGTGGCCTATGGCTCACAGCTGATGGGTCTCGTGACGTCATATCTAGTAAGGGAGCCTATCTATAAAGTAGCTGGGTTTATCTAAGTATACTACACAAGTACACAATAACACTACTGACATAATTTTTAAAGTGATGGACCAGTAAGCCAGCGGAAGTTCTCGGTCAGATGACCAAAAGCTCCAACGACGGGTCATCTGACTAAGACCCGCGTCAGGAAACACTTGTTCTGTTTCCTGACGAACCTTATCTAACCTAACACACTCTCAAATATGACAAATATAGAGTAACAGTTAACATATGAGAAAGAGACTGCTTTAGGTTTTTTAGTTCGTGGCATATAATGAAATTATTTGTTAGCACTGACATGCAAGTTTAATTGGTAATCATAATTAGCTTTCTGTTGTAGAACAGATGACATCTTTTGGCAACTTGATGCGCTTATTCGTTACTTTATTACTTAGTATACAATACCAAGAGAATAACATACATCCGTTATTTGGGCATCGTTATTGTGGAGACGTTTGGTCAACCAGTGGTTTTATCAATCCAGTACAGGGAATAATTTCTCTGTATTGGATAAATAAAGCCACTGGTTGTGGAAGCGTCTCCATAAGACACCCTAGTGACGCACATGCTTCATTCCTCTACCTGTCGGCCTTGTATGCCATTGATATAACACGGTGTGGAAAAAGACACTTATGAAATGTTCAGAACATTCATTGAAACGTTTCGCCACGAGTGGCTAAAGAAGCAGCAGCTACTCCTGGCGAAACATTTCCTCTAATAAATGTCCTGAACTGTACATCTTATTCCACATCTTGTCGGTATCATCATGCTATTTTTCGTATACGGTAACTGGCTTTGACTCGCGTCATTCACGAAGGGGAATTTTCTCACACCGTATGAAGTCATTGCTTCTAGTTTTCCAACGATTTGGAGCTATCTTCCTCTTCTTGGATTGAGCCTAGTTCCATTCTTACTCACTTTAAAATACCCACGATTTTGGCGCTTTCCCCAGATTTTAATTCCATGTATTAATCTTCTCTTGCTTTCTTAAATCTTACAACCTCTTACCATGAGCCGCTCCAGTGGAAATTTTGTGTGTATATGAACAATTCAAAAGCCGGCGGATGCACGCATTTCGTGCTTGACGCGTGCAATACTCCCGCTAAGTACATATTGCACATGTTGAGCACACATTGCTCATGCTCAGCGCACACTGCTCAGCATAACAGTATCACTAATAATGTTCGTAGTATTATCGACAATACGTTAGGTAAAATGAGACACGTGCAACTAATGCGACATTTTATTGTGGCAACGTTTCGCTCTCCAGGAGCTTTGTCAAGGCTTGAGAAAGCTTCTGGAGAGCGAAACTTTGTCGCAATATAAATGTCGCATTAGTTGCACTTGTCCTTTTACCCAATACACAGTATCCCCGCTCAGCACACACCACGCTCAGCACACACCACGCTCAGCACACACCACGCTCAGCACACACCACGCTCAGCACACACCACGCTCAGCACACACCACGCTCAGCACACACCACGCTCAGCACACACCACGCCTGTAAGTTTCAGGTACACACAAATACAGTTACATAAATTATAATTCATAGCATGTGTGTAGATTACGTAGGATAACCCAAAAAAAGTCAGTGCTCAGCATACAGTAGTTCTCAACACACACAGGCGCTCGTGCAAAGCTTGCTCCAGCTGGTCTGTGTTAAAAGCCTCTTTGGGAAGGTAAAATAATAAGAGTATGTGGCGTAGAGAAGTGGCGAGTGGTGTGTGTTGTTCCCCCTTGTGGCTCCTAGGATGGCCCCTCCCTTGACGTCACTTGAGTGGTGGGGTGAGGGAGGTAGGGTGGGATGAGGGGTGGATAGAGGTAGTAGGGGGAAGATTATGTCGATTAGAGTTACAGGAGGAGTATGTGGAGTACTGTTAGGGAGGTGGGGAATAAGGATTGGATAAGGGAGACGGTAATAGGTTAATTTATTGCCAATGGAGGTGGGGAGGATGGTTTGGTTGTTGGGAGGAGTGGAGGATGGTTTGGTTGTTGGGAGGTGTGGAGGGTGATTTGGTTGTTGGGAGGTGTGGAGGGTGATTTGGTTGTTGGGGAGGTGTGGAGGATGGTTTGGTTGTTGGGAGGTGTGGAGGGTGGTTTGGTTGTTGGGAGGTGTGGAGGGTGGTTTGGTTGTTGGGGAGGCGTGGAGGGTGGTTTGGTTGTTGGGAGGTGTGGAGGATGGTTTGGTTGTTGGGAGGTGTGGAGGGTGGTTTGGTTGTTGGGAGGTGTGGAGGGTGGTTTGGTTGTTGGGAGGTGTTTAGGGTGGTTTGGTTGTTGGGAGTTGTGGAGGGTGGTTTGGTTGTTGGGAGGTGTGGAGGGTGGTTTGGTTGTTGGGAGGTGTGGAGGGTGGTTTGGTTGTTGGGAGGTGTGGAGGGTGGTTTGGTTGTTGGGAGGTGTGGAGGGTGGTTTGGTTGTTGGGGAGGCGTGGAGGGTGGTTTGGTTGTTGGGAGGTGTGGAGGATGGTTTGGTTGTTGGGAGGTGTGGAGGGTGGTTTGGTTGTTGGGAGGTGTGGAGGGTGGTTTGGTTGTTGGGAGGCGTGGAGGGTGGTTTGGTTGTTGGGAGGTGTGGAGGTTGGTTTGGTTGTTGGGAGGAGTGGAGGGTGGTTTGGTTGTTGGGAGGTGTGGAGGGTGATTTGGTTGTTGGGAGGTGTGGAGGGTGGTTTGGTTGTTGGGAGGTGTGGAGGGTGGTTTGGTTGTTGGGTGTGGTGGAGGGTGGTTTGGTTGTTGGGAGGTGTGGAGGGTGGTTTGGTTGTTGGGAGGTGTGGAGGGTGGTTTGGTTGTTGGGAGGTGTGGAGGGTGGTTTGGTTGTTGGGAGGTGTGGAGGGTGGTTTGGTTGTTGGGAGGTGTGGAGGGTGGTTTGGTTGTTGGGAGGTGTGGAGGGTGGTTTGGTTGTTGGGAGGTGTGGAGGGTGGTTTGGTTGTTGGGAGGTGTGGAGGGTGGTTTGGTTGTTGGGAGGTGTGGAGGGTGGTTTGGTTGTTGGGAGGTGTGGAGGGTGGTTTGGTTGTTGGGAGGTGTGGAGGGTGGTTTGGTTGTTGGGAGGTGTGGAGGGTGGTTTGGTTGTTGGGAGGTGTGGAGGGTGGTTTGGTTGTTGGGAGGTGTGGAGGGTGGTTTGGTTGTTGTGGAGGGTGGTTTGGTTGTTGTGGAGGGTGGTTTGGTTGTTGTGGAGGGTGGTTTGGTTGTTGGGGAGGCGTGGAGGGTGGTTTGGTTGTTGGGGAGGCGTGGAGGGTGGTTTGGTTGTTGGGGAGGCGTGGAGGGTGGTTTGGTTGTTGGGGAGGCGTGGAGGGTGGTTTGGTTGTTGGGAGGCGTGGAGGATAGTTTGGTTGTTGGGGAGGCGTGGAGGATGGTTTGGTTGTTGGGAGGCGTGGAGGGTGGTATGGTTGTTGGGGAGGCGTGGAGGGTGGTTTGGTTGTTGGGGAGGCGTGGAGGGTGGTATGGTTGTTGGGGAGGCGTGGAGGGTGGTTTGGTTGTTGGGGAGGCGTGGAGGGTGGTTTGGTTGTTGGGGAGGCGTGGAGGGTGGTTTGGTTGTTGGGGAGGCGTGGAGGGTGGTTTGGTTGTTGGGGAGGCGTGGAGGGTGGTTTGGTTACACTGGTCAACAATTTTTGAAAAGTTTTATGCTTCTTAAATGCTTATTAGCTATAGGTTTAAAGATACGAGACATGTAATATCTGATTATTTTATTATAACATGTGTCAATATGTTTTAAACTCTAATCCGTACCTACTCTCTGCCTGTTTGTTTGACGCTTATAGTGGGCTGAAGAATCATCTCTTGCCAATGTCCAGCAATAGTCTGCAAGCATTCTTGTGCCCTATTTGCCCTGGTACCATTTTTCAATGGTTGAAATATCTTGGTGAAACCTTCCACCATGTTCGTCACTAACTGCCCCACAGTTCGCTGGAAAAGTCTAAATGCGAGTCCAAAAAGTGGATTTTAAGTGAAATGTTGCATCCCATGTTCTTGTAAGCCTTGATGATGTTTTTCCACCAATTCTTCATAGTTGCCTTCGCCACTAACTTGAATACTTCCCAAGCAGCTTTCTCCTCCCCATGAAGGTCTGATTCAAAGTCACCATCTTTAAGAAGTTCTCGAATCTGAGGACCATTGAAGACTCCCTCTCATATCTTAGCGTAGCTCAGTGAGGGGAATTTTGATATTAAATACTTGAATCCCTGACCGGATTTGTCCATAGCTTTTACAAAGTTTTTCATGAGCCCAAGTTTTGTGTGTAGTGGTGGTATCAAAATTTTGTTTGGTTCAATGAGAGGTGGATGCTGAACATTTTTCATCACAGGCTCCAATGATTGACGAGGTGGCCAGTCTCTCCTGATGTAGTGGGAACCTCTTGCACGGCTGTGCCATTCACATAGAAAGCAGCAGCAGTACTTGGTGTATCCGACCTGCAAGCCCATCACAAAGTGTTTGGCTAAGAAAATCACCTACCTTTCACCTCAAAATATAAACTTGCATAGCACAACCACCTTCTATGACTGCTGGAACAATAATGAATTGCAGTGAGACTGTGAGTGTGGTAAGAAACACATTGCCATAAGCCTGTTGGAACCTGTTGTGACACGTAGGTGTATATTGAAAAGTAGAGCTAACAAACAATTTTAACCATGATATTCATTATCAGTGACCTAAAATTAGTTGTAAATTGCTACTCTGGTCTCGGAAGCATTTTGGTGTTATTAGGAGGTGTGGAGGGTGTTTTAGTTGTTAGGCGAGGAGTGGTGGTAGCTTGGTGATTTTGGGGGAGTGTTGGTAGTTTGGTGATTTTGGGGGGAGTGATGGTAGCTTGGTGATTTTGGGGGGAGTGATGGTAGCTTGGTGATTTTGGGGGGAGTGTTGGTAGCTTGGTGATTTTGGGGAGTGTTGGTAGCTTGGTGATTTTGGGGGAGTGTTGGTAGCTTGGTGATTTTGGGGAGTGGTGGTAGCTTGGTGATTTTGGGGGGAGTGTTGGTAGCTTGGTGATTTTGGGGGAGTGTTGGTAGTTTGGTGATTTTGGGGGAGAGTGGTGGTAGTTTGGTTGCAGTGGAGTAGTTTAATTATAGTGTGAACAAAGATGTTTACCTCTCTTGGTTATGCATGAAATGCGAAGTTTGAGTGTAGAGTACGCAGCAGGTGCCTGGTATAGTGCCTGGATAACATTTTCACAATACAGTGTTTGGTTGTTGGTGTGTGTTTACTGACTGACATACACAGGACTGTGCGTACAAGCAATACCTCATTTGGCCTTTATCACTGGCTTGAATGAATGTTTACCCTGATAGGCGCCATCGAGACAAGACTAGCAGGGAGCTAGTACATAGAGGTACAAATGTGAGTGAAAGGTAGCTGGCATTACTGTATAGAAATATGTTCTTCAATTTTCATCTTTATATCTGCGCACTCGTAGCTTTTCTTATTTTTTTTAATATTTGGTATTCTCGGTTAGGTTTGATATTCTCAGTTTGGTTTGGTTAGGTGAATGTTGCAGAGGTCTGACCGAAGCTCAGACCTCTGCAACACAATTGTCATCAAAGATTTGTTAAGTTTTACCATGAAGTAAAGAAAGATCCTAGACTTAACCTTCGACACAGAGCAAATGCGATAGTAATTATGGACAAGGTAGATTATAGTTGAGAAATGAACAAGTTATTAGGAGACGGGTACTTACGTACCCCTTAAAACAAAAGAAACTGGTTGCAAGCATTTTTATGCGAACGCCAAAAATAGTTTAGGGATGAATTTTGTATAAACTCATTATTTTCTTACACGCTTCTCTCATTGACCTCTGCTCAATATTTTTTTATTAAGTTGTATATTCCTTATAGTGTACTGCAAAGTTTCTCCAAACCTGTTGTCTATATATTTTCTTGTGCTCCTGTGTCTTCCAGGTCATCAGATTGCTCATTCCCTGCTGTGTTAACGTGTTATAAATAAACAGAAAAATGGGCGGGGACTCGAACTGTTGTTCTGGCATGTAGCAGGCCCAACGCTGTACAACTGAGCTATTAGGCATACAATAGCAAATTTTAGGGACCACGTTTGTGACCTGTCCGTATCAGCGGCACCAGCTGCCGCGGATACAGCTTTCATAGTACATCTATTCCTTACACCTGAAAGACATATAATCTATAAACTGGAGAAAAGTTGTAATGAATGACTGTCATCTAGTAACTCAAACAGTGGTTGATTGTGAACAAGAGAACTGGGCACCCAACTGAAGGCCTTGCAAATGCAAGTCGACAATTATACCGACTTAGCCACAGTAAATTCGTGGACCTACAAAATAAACTTTCAAGACATAGTGAAATGTTTTATATCACATTGAAATGTTGGACCCAAATGACGTATCGTCAACGTTGCATAATAATCTTTATTGACCATAGTTTCACTGTTTATAACTTTATTGAGTCATGACATAAATATCTACACAGCTAAACTTTACTCCAGCAAAAGTTTGTTGGTTTGCAACGTTTCGTTTCTTCAGATCTCTTAAAAATAGTTTCAAAATATGGTAACTACTGTTTTCAGCGCTGTGCCTGCTTGCTCACACTGCTGGTAGTTATTAAGACAGTATTTCCAATGTGAATGTATCTGTTAAGAAAAGGTTGATAAGGATAAAGTTATCTGAGCGCGCGGACTCTCGTAACAATCTTGTCACTGTTTCTTATCAGTTGAATAGTTTGTTGACAAGATTATAGCACAGGATGCTGATACCATTGTCTTCCTCAACGTGCATTTTTATGTGATTACATTTATTTTTATGATTATGAAGCGATAATCATATCGAATGATTATATTTATTTTTACTTGATGATTATGAAGCGATAATCGTATTAAACTTGCAGTTTAATTATCTGTTACAGTCAGTCTGAACATAACGAAATTAATATATTTCATTTGTGGAAAATGATGCTAGTGAAATTTATCCTTATTAAAAATAGGCTTAGTAGCATCGAGCTAAATTTAATTACGTTAATTTTAATAGTTAAATTAGGCTTTTAAATTTTTTATGCAAAATTAAATAAAAAATATAATTTACGTAAATGTATCTACTAATACATGAGCTAAAATTTTCAAACAATATTTGTAACAGTAATCACTTCAAAGTGATTGCTATACTACAGTTTTGTATATCTCGACGAGTGGCTGTATTCATTTTTAAGCTCCTCTTAATGCATCACATCATCCTGGATTAACCTTGAGGTCACGGGTTGGTAAGGCGTATTCACATGCAGGTTCAGCTCGGAGGCTTCGAATAATCACTGCTATTTTATAAGCCCACTATAGGAAAATGTAGTCAAATACTGACTTTGAGGGTGTTGAGTGCTGTAAAGCGAGAACGCTGAGTTAAAATGGTCAGGAAAGATAAAAAAAAAATAGTCGGTGATGGGGTGTATTGATCCGGTGGGTTAGTCCCTAGTGTGCTGGGGGGAAGGGGTGGTGATGGTGGGGTGAAGGCTGGAGTTTACGGGTGCACCGAGGTACACCCTGGGGACACCGTGGTACACCCTGGGGACACCGTGCATTTGGAAGTGGGCAGGTGGTGTAGGGAAGACCTTTCGGCTGTGGGTAGCTGGAAGTATAAGGCGTGGTGGTGGTGATTCCAGCCGAGGGAGAGGAAGGGAGGTGTGGTTGGTGGTGAAGAGGTTCTGGTGCAGCTGCAGGATCTGCCACTGGAAAAGAGCGAGAAACCGGCCAAAATACCTGGTAAGGTTTTTTGAATAAACTTCATTTCTCAGTGAAATCTGTTAAGTATTTTAAGAAGTGATTCAGTAAATAAAAGAAGCCTTGGAAACCAATGATTGCACGACTGCGATGTTAAAATTAAATTATCACGGTTAACTTTTTAGTGGTGATTTATTCGTCAGGAAACAGGAAAAGTGTCTCCTGATACGGGTCTTTGTCAAAAAGATGACCAGTAACGAATTAACTTCCTCTGCATTACCGGATATTGGAGGTATTACACTTTGAAAATAAAAAGGATCGCTAGTTAGTAGTGCCCTAAGATGATACTCTAGTGGGTATAAAAATATTGTTCCAGACTTCGTGCTGGTACTAGTCATTAATATTCCAGCAATCTTCTTAAGGCAAAGTTCTCCCCTAAGCAAGAGGGAAAAGTTAGAGAACTCTTCCTCATTACCAAGTTGTCGGGCCAAGTTGTGAAATAATAGTCCAGGAAACACTACCCACTATGTTGTTATGGCTCCTGGGAGTGTAACACAAGTTCCGTTACACACACTACGGGATAGTTTGAAAAAGGAGAACTTGAAGCCGCTAGTAGTAACATCCTGACAGACCAAGAGGTCTGGTCTGAGCTCGTGTCGAGGGGGGAAGTGACCCCGGAACACTACAAGTAATTCCTTTCCTCTTCGCTTTTTCCTCCCACTTCTTTTCTCTTCTTTCCTTCCTATTAATCTTTTTTATTTCTTTCCCTTCTTTAATCTTCCTTCTCTTTTTTTTACATTTTTTCTCATGAAAGCACTTAGCAATGCTCGAAAAAGGGTTATTGAGGTTTTGAAAAATTAAGAGGGGGAATGGAAATTTTGTATAAAAATTATCCCACCTTTTCCCATGCAAACACTAACCTCAACCCTCACCTCAGCCCTTACCTTAACCTTCACCTCATCCCTCACTTCAGCTTTCACCTCAACCCTCACCTCACCCCCGTGTAGCAGAGATGTAAAGTGTGTTGGTTATTAACATGGACTGTGATATTGATTTCAGCAGCTCCTCCACGCTCTGCTTTAGCTTGACATGTTAACACTGAGGGTAGTTCTCTCTCCATATACCCAACTTCCTTAACAAAGGGGGGGGGGCCTTAGAAGGGCTCTTGTTTAGATCTAACCTGATTACCATTCATTTCCTCTGCACTGTTACCGAAACGAGTTTAGAGATTCCCTATAAATGTATTAATACTGCACCTCTGCTACATGCTGACTTGTAGGCCACTTTTAAATTCACTGAAGGGACGTTAGGGTAACCGAGCTGTAACATTGTTATTTGTATTAATGACTGTCGTAGTCATACATCACCGTAATGGTCGTACAGTAAAATGAGGAATGGGAGGTAATTTGTTTGCTCCGAGAAAGTTCAAAACTGAGCATCAAGGCAGCCCTTGAAGGCTACGTAGTTGGTATAATTCAGTTTTACAACTTGGCTCTTCGTCCCATCCTAAAACAAGTCTTGATAATCCAGTAAAAAATGAGAGTACATTTAGCGTGTCTGACGATTAGCAAGCAGCTGGTCGAGCCTCCTAGGTTCCCGCGCTGAAGGACTTATGTCGGCTTAAAGCTTCATATAAAAATAATTGGAAAAAATATCCAAATTATGATAAATCGCAAGTGCATATACGACGACAAACTTTTTTTTTTATGGCTTACCTGCGTGATCAGTCCAGCTCTGGCTTACCTGCGTGATCAGTCCAGCTCTGGCTTACCTGCGTGATCAATCCAGCTCCATTTTCTTTGGAGTGCAGTGATCTTTTACTAGTTTGGTTTTATTCGATGGATTTATTTGATATTTTAATACCCTCGAATACGATGCTAAAACGGAAGTGTAAATTCACTGCAGAAATAAAAGCAAAATTCCTCTATTTCTGAAGACACGTTCATGCCCCTGGCAGTTATGGAATTATAGGTACAATAAGGGACTTGGAGAGTGACAGATTTGATTCTAAAGGTGATGTACAGCACATGGTTAAAATACATGGAGAAGTGGGTGACACCCCTGGAAGAAACTCAAACAGCAAATTCGAATGATGGGAAGTCTGTCAAGTACCTGATTGAGAGGGGAAGGGGATGTCAGTTGATGACATTAAGGATTTTTATCAGCTCAGTCTGATGGAACTCTCAGAAAGTTGCAGCAGTGAAGAAGAGTTCAGTAACTCGCTATCACACCAGGAGTGAATCATGTGTTTTGAGAAGTCCAAAAGCATCACTCAGAAGTGTTAAATGCAAAAGTGTTCTTAAGTTGGAAGATGGGTTGATTGCACAGATGGTCCAAGGCATGACATTGCATGCGTGACTCCTAAGGTCTGGGAAATGATTGGGTAAAGAGGTTTATTCGAAGTTATAAATCTCAAACTTTTAAACTTGATAATGGTCCAGAAATGACCGAAACTTCTATTAACGTTCTCTCTCCAAAGTGTGGGTTAGTAGTGAATTGTTGCAGACATAGTTGCATAGTTGTGGTTATGTTGGTGATAAAAAGGAAGCAGAAGTAGGTAAAAGGTGACACCATTAACGACGTGTGAAGTTAGTTGCTACACGATAGATCCTCCAGGCCACAAAGGTTAACCTCCAAGTTCGTGTTTTCCACCCGCGGTTTCTTACTACAGTGTTCCATGTTCCTGACCGGTTATACAGCAGTCTTACACCAGTCATATGAAAGGTTTACCTGAGACTTGCTTACTCTTACCACCTTACTATTCACTTTTAATAAAAATAATATTACTTGATACTGGTTATTTTACTTCGGTGTGATAGTATTTTTTGTGTTTGATTGAATGCTTTGTTATTTTTGTATTTAAGATAGTACTGTTCTGTCATATAAGTGAGACGGTAGCCTATTTTTACATTATCAGAATTTAGTTTTTTCTTTTTCATTTATACTTTCAGTATACACTGTACTTTAAAAGATTATTAGTTCTTTAACTTTTCCTTAATATAGATCTGGTCCGAGACTTGGCCGCGGTGAGGGGGTCTCCAGATCTCTTAAAACAGATGGAGTATAATTTTGGTTTACGAGGGTTATTATGTATGGTTTTAGTTGAACTTTTTGAAAGGCGCTGAAGGATCTCTTAGTGCTAACTTAATAATCAGTTCGTGCTGTCACAAAGAAATATAATATCAGAAGAATCTTGAATGTTCGTGTATTTACGAACTCGTGCTTTCACTGTCAACTTGGACCTGACTAACATGTTCCAGTAGACCTGCTGCAGTGCTCCTCCTTGTTCTTAAGAGTTTGGAAAAGTTTTTCTCGCAAGTGTTGTGCATATCTTCCCAGGCGTCGTACACGTTTATTGATTTACCACATATGAATAATTGAAAGGCATCGTCGTTAGTAAACAGGTTTTTTTTTTTTTGTTTGATTGACCTGGTAAGGTGAACAGTGTGAGCGCCATCATTCAGCGTGGAGCGTTGATGGGTAATATTATAAGTCCCATACCTATCATGTGCAGTCCAAGAACTACATTTTCCGCATTTAGGTACGCGATAAATCTCGTGACAGTTTACATGGGCTACATCAGCAGCAGGCCCAAACTCAAAGAGCAAATTTGAGGGTTTCATTTAAACCATCTGGGCTGTAGTACTGATTTTTTTCTCCCATAGCAAAAACGGATACATCAGCAGTGTGCTGCTCTCCTGTTCCCTTTTCTATCAAAACAAACATTTTTTTCTGCAGCATTACAAAAAGTAGTTTACATGTCGGTATTGTATACCATTCTTGTATAACTTGTCAGACACTGCAACATCATGGAGTCTTCATTCTGAGGACCTGCACATAACCTTCACGGCTACGACTACTACTACAACTAACCCATCTCTTTGGGTATGACCTACTTCCACTGGGGAACCCCGCCTACCAGTGACAATGCCTTCGTCTGCTACCCGTCCCTTTCAGCTGTCGCCTATTTAAGGTGAAGCCTCATTGCCTTATCTTCAAAAATTTACCCACAAGTAGTTAGACTGTTGGGTTTAGTCCTGACCCTTTCTCTTCTACTTAAGCTCTTCCTCTCACCGGCTATTCTTCTTCTGTCCCCACTTCCCCCTCGCCCCTAGTGGGTCCTTACCTGAGAGTCTGAACTAACTGATCTTCATATTCTCCAGACCTATGGTGGTGAACACACCAACTCCAAGTCCGAGGGACTGATTACCTCA
The DNA here is from genome assembly GCA_009830355.1 of Cherax destructor. NCBI lineage: Eukaryota > Metazoa > Arthropoda > Malacostraca > Decapoda > Parastacidae > Cherax > Cherax destructor. Next base: position 164,962 of record WNWK01002152.1, on the reverse strand, counting down.
TCTTTTGTATATAGTTCTACTCTTCATATTATGTCTTAGAATTTTGCATTGATAAAGCCACTGGATGGCGAAACGTCTACTATAAAGATACCCAGATGTTGCACATGTGTCTTAATTTCACATTGTCGGTATTGTATACCATTCTTGTATAATAAAATATTGTTGAGCACAAAAGAAAGCTACTAGCATGCGGTGCATTTCGGGCTGTTTCCCAGTCTTATTCCATCACAGTATGGGCTACATTGTTTTGAAATGTGTCAGCCTGAGCTGAATGACTTCAGTAGATTACTGAGTATACCGTCAAGTATTCTGTTAAAAGTTCACCAGCTACGGGAGCTTCAACTGTTTCGTTCCAGCTGAGCTGGAGTTACTATTCCTGAGGTGCTGCTAGCGCCAATAACCTGACTGATCGGATCGTCAACCAGGTCTGGTGTGAGAGACCGTGCCATGGGGACTGATAACCGGAACCCTCAGTAGGCAGAAAGAAGGTAAAAACATGTAGAAACCTCACAACGTGGGGTGCTCTGCTGGTTTTATGTCACCCAGTGTGAGTGGGTGGGTGAGGTGAGCGGAAGTGACGTCGTGGCGTGGGAAAGTGTGTTGCCAGTGTTGGTGAGCATCACGACATCCCGCGTTGGTGATGCACCCCCGGCACCAGCTGTCCCCACTTCACCACCACCTGCTGTATCAAACATTAACGACACACAGGTGTGGAGGGATGCTACTGGGTTGGGAAACATTATTTATATTTTAAGTTTGTAATTTGTACAGCATTGAAAATCTTGCATTCGTGGTTTCAAAATTTAAAACAATGTTTAGAGTACTTTACATTGGTAAAAAAGTGGAGTTAACGCCACTGACCTGACTGTGACTCAGACTTAGTCCTGCAGCTTTTTTTTTTGTTACGTCAGCAGTGACCAGGGGGTTAGAGGACCCTTCCCTGGTGCTCACCATATAACTACCACCTACCTGCCTACCCATGCAAGTGTGTCTGTGGTCGTATATTTAAATGGCTCTCATCCCCACTTTTACATATTTTTGTTTTACAATGTTGTATATTTATACTTACGAGTGAATGGGAGGGAGCTTTGCGTATACATGTGTTATTTGTGTTCTTCTTTCGCCACTTAGTTTAATATCTTTCCACGTCACTTTAAAATTAATTAAAATTGTATGCCACTTTCTCTTCACCTGGCACCACTCTCCTCTTAATTTCCCTTGATAATTATTATTCCCCTCTTTCACATTTTATTGTTATTTACTGCTGCTTACATCGTCCCCATCCTCTACCTTATGGTTTGCTTCCCGTCTCTCTCCTCTTGCCAGTTTGTATAACACATTGCAGGTTTTGGTGAAAAATACACACACATATACTCGTATACATATATTTACCCACCTGCAATCATCAGGAAATCCTGGCCAAAGGCTGGGCTGCGAGGGTGGAAAACTTCTCGAAGCAGGTATATGTGTGTGTGTTGTGTGTGTGTGCATCAATAAGCTGAATTTTTCGAGAAGTATTTATTGAATCTGCCTAAAAAGCAGGACATAACCATAACTTCGTTGGCTTGTCGTAAAAGCAGAATTGGTTACAAAAACTCCACAGAATGGAAAAGTTGACCTTAAACCTTGCTATCTTACTCATTGTGGTAGTTCCTGTAAGCCACCGTCTAGTGTGGCCTCAGGGTAAACAGGAAGACCGTGGTTTGTGCAGTGCGCGCGCGCGCGTGTACTCGCATATTTGTACTCGCCTATTTGTGGTTGCGACTCATCTCCTGGCCCCGCCTCTTCACTGACCGCTACTAGATCCTCTCTCTTCCTGCTCCATGAACTTTATCATACCTCCACTACATCACTTGCCAGACTATTCCACTTCCTGACAACTCTGACTGAAGAAATACTTCCCAACATACCTTTGACTCATCTGAGTCTTCAACTTCCAATTGTGACCCCTTGTTTCTGTGTCCCATCTCTGGAACATCCTGTCTCTGTCCACCTTATCTATTCCTCGCAGTACGTGTGTACGTGTGTGTGTGTGTTTTACCAGTTGTCAGAGGCACTTGTCGATAGGCACATGGTCTTTTATTTGTAGTGTGTGTACAGACGCCTGGCTGTCTGGGGAAGTTAAATTCCAGCTCTTGGACCCTGCTTCGTGAAGTAGTGCAGTTGAATGTGCTCTTGTAGCTACATTCGAATGTTGTCATGAGTGTGGAGGTGGGAGAGGTGTGGTTGAGACGAGACCCTGGCCCTCCTGGCCACAGGAAACCTTGGTGTAAAGCTTCTTAATTTTGCTGTGGGAAACTGTAAGGAAGTGCAGGTAATATCTTGATGTGTTTTACATTATAACAATTTTTTGTATTCGACTATTAAAAATGTTATAGTGTGGGAACAATAGCTAGCCATGTTTCCCTGTTATATTCAATCACAGGATGGGAGACTTCAGTAAGACTGTGTGGAAGGTTTGTGGCGCGAGGGTTCATGGGAGTGGAGCTGTGGTAGGGAGGATGTTGAAGGGTTCGTGGGGGGCTGTGGTGGGGAAGGAGGATGTGGAAGGGTTAATGGAGAGGCAGTGAAAGGCTGTGTGGGGGGTGAAGGTGAATGACTTCTTCGTAATTGCCTTTAACTTCGGGAACCTTTGCACTTAGACTATTTGAATAAATGTTTATTTTTTATTTACTTTACCTTCATCTCCATTTTCTCTGTCCTTCACCGCTGTCCTTTTCCTATAATCACTGTACCTTCCTTCTAGCTCCCACCCTGCAACTTCAAACAACTTGTCAGATTTTTCGACCGTGGCTCATAAAATCTATTACTAGCTTCCCCTTTAATGGCATTGCTTAAGTGTGTAAAATTGTGGGGTATCGTGTCTCTTCCTTCTGTGCTGATGTGTTGGCTTTCTCATGGTGTCTACCCCTTCTGTTTTGTTGATATGGTGAGTTTCCCAGTGACTGCCCCTGCTGTGATGACATGGCGAGTTTCTGAGGGTGACAGTTTCCAACAGAATACAAGGAGTGCCATGGTAGTATGAGTAAAATAAAATGGTCATTACCCCAAGGCACTGAATTTATACTCTAGAAACAATTATAATTAGTCCATATAAACGAAATGTACAAATGAAAAAAACGATTCAATTAGTTATATAAAAGAGCTGAAAATATCTAAATGGGACAAGACTCGCATTAATATATCAGATTTTGGTAAATTTAAATTAGAAACTATATAGCAGTGCAGTGGTTTTTGAAATATGGTTATAAACGAGTGGAATAAATACACTAGGAAGTAGTGTCAGTGAAGGGAGCAACAGCCTGGTTGACCAGGCAAGAACCAGACGAACCTGGGCTATGGCTGGGCTCTGGGATTAGAAAAACTCGGAACTCATCAAAGGAAAGGTAAAGGTAGACAAATACAGTACGTCGCGTTTTATTTTTTTCCTTGCTGCTTTTCTGCGCTTCCTCTTCCTCCCATCCCGCACTTTCTCTTTGCTCTCACATTTCTTCGCTCTTCATGCCCCTCTCTATCCCTCCATGCTCTCTCGTGGCACAACAAAGGGCCGGTATAACTTGATTCAAATCCCAACATAAACAAGAGTGAAATGCGTGGCGCTGAATACTGCAAGGAATGTTTTCTGGCCGAATTCTGTGATGTCTATCCTGTCATCGTCAGAGGCTCATCACGGACATCATCCCCGCCCATCTCCCAAACGCATCCCTTCCGCCACTATTTTTTTTCTCACTCATCCCATTTCCCACCAATTCCTAAATCGAGTCCGAGATGATTGAAAGCGTTAGAAGTATCCTTACAGCTGTTGTCCCTGCTTGTCTAGCAGAAAGTACGTACCTGAGTGTTGGTAGACTGTTGTGGGTTGCATCCCCAGGAAGATCACAGGACTCCGTTGGAAATAGGCCACGCTGATTGGCTTATTCTGAGGTGCTAACCCTCCGGGATTGGTAATCCGAATACAATGTTCCACAGCAATCACCATCTCCCTTCCCCCTCTTTTTGTTTTCTTCACAAGAGACCGTTGGCTCGACTGCCAGTTTTCCTGTGCTCTTGCTGCTGCTGCTGCTGCTGCTCCCCTAGCAGTGAAAAATTATCTTAGTTTGAGATTCGAATGTTATGGTTGGAATTTAGGATTTTTTAAATTTAAATGTGTAAGAATCTCCAGTTCTGCTGGAGGTAATTGCCCCGAAATATGGAAAAATTAAGTAATATTTGTATTTTCTTTTCTCAGGTGAGTGAGAGTTAAGAGGTGCTGTGTTGCGGGGTTTTGTGTAAGTAATTGTGTTTGTACGTACGCACGTATATTCAGTCATTCTTATCTGCGTGTTTTTTGTTATATATTCATTCCTGGACGCGCTTAATCAAGTCAGTAAGTGTTCCTTAAGTATTTATGTATGTATTTTCATTTAAAAATACGTATTTTTACTAATGCAAAAAGCTCATCGCCGGAACTCGATTCATACTGCATAAAGGTCACAATACCGTGGCTGGAACAATTCGTAAATACCTACATTTAGCTAGGAAATGTTAATCGATGTTTCGGCCAAGGACGATTATCAACTCATTATATGTAAGGGAACTAAGACTCTACGTTCTACCTTTGTACATTAGGGGAATTACCAACACACCCCTGACTGTCTTCAAGAGGGAACTTTATAAACTCGTTCATTCACTGATAACGTTGGACCTCGTGTGGCTAGCACCAATGGCTTGGTTGATCAAGCTAGCCAATGGGAGGCCTGGTCTGGGTCTGGGTTGCAAGGGCTGTGAACCCCCGAGCCAGAAAGTGGATTCGAATTGCGTATTGTCGAGCTTCACCTTGAATGTGAAGGTTGAGCAGTGTGTCAACAGTATTACTTGTGTAGTATACTTATAGATTTCCTAGCAACATTATAGGCAGGCTACCTGGCCAAACCTTGGTCTCGTGACTCCCGTTTGAAACAGCCCGCTAGGCCGTAGCCCTCTGACTTGGAGTCAGAACTCGACTAGGCTAAGCATGCGGGCAGACGTGAAGGCTGGGCTCTTCCACGCTTACCGAATATAAGAGTCTACAGTTGTTTCCTTCTATCATCACTATCAACAAGTGTGTTAGCTTGTAGTCCTACACGGCGGGACGAGTGTTTTCTTCGTCAGGAAAAGTGTCTTTAGATGCTTACCCGCTCAGTTAACGTTGTTATTTCTTGACGGCTAAAAGAGAGTTGTGCTTTTGTTTATCTTGAAAATGTGTCTTAGCGTGAGTCATTGTAAACTACCACTAGTATACCGGTGCTGTATACCTGTGGTTCAGTATTCACTGTTGTTGCTTGGCAGTGAGAAAAACAAACTTCAATTTGTATTTACTGAACATTTAGCTTTACCTGTGTTAGTAATTCTTATTAATGTAATGTTTTCTTTGCAATTCCTGAGGCCTAGTGAGAGATGAGGGTGCTGGAGCGGTCCTCATAACCAGCAACAAAACTTGTAAAAATGACTCAGCCATCGTGGATCTCTTAGACAGGTTCTGCTGTCATGAGTCCCATTAAGGGGATGCCTTGATGCTGCTAAAAGGCTCTTGTTCCAATGAACTTGAACTACCCTCCCCTTGAATGGAACAAAATTGATCCCCATTCCCAGACGCTGCATGACCTTAACGGGTTATCGCTTGCTCATGTAACAATACTGGGTAAGCGACTGTGTGCATCATGTGTGTGTGGGGGGGGGGGCGTGTTCACCAGCTTCCATCCTGAGTAGTTTCCCGGTGGGAGCCGACGATTGCTCTTAGCTGTTGCCCTTCCTCTACCATCTGCGGTCCCGTTATATGACTTTGTAAACGGCTAAAGTTGCCTTCTTCGGCTGCCGAGTGCTTGGCGGTGGAGGGAGCGTGATTAAAATGGTGAAGCTGGAGTAGTGTGGGGTGGAGGCTTGATTAAAATGGTAGGGCTGGAGGGAAAGTGTGGGGTGGATCTTTATGCAGGTGGTAATAGTGCGTGGCGGTGGACCATTACTACGGACTCTGAGAGGGGAGAGTCGATAGTGCTGGCAAGGTCCAGGGTGTAGTGTAGGGAATGTCAGTGAGGGTCCAGGGTGTAGTGTAGGGAATGTCAGTGAGGGTCCAGGGTGTAGTGTAGGGAATGTCAGTGAGGGTCCAGGGTGTAGTGTAGGGAATGTCAGTGAGGGTCCAGGGTGTAGTGTAGGGAATGTCAGTGAGGGTCCAGGGTGTAGTGTAGGGAATGTCAGTGAGGGTCCAGGGTGTAGTGTAGGGAATGCCAGTGAGGGTCCAGGGTGTAGTGTAGGGAATGCCAGTGAGGGTCCAGGGTGTAGTGTAGGGAATGCCAGTGAGGGTCCAGGGTGTAGTGTAGGGAATGTCAGTGAGGGTCCAGGGTGTAGTGTAGGGAATGTCAGTGAGGGTCCAGGGTGTAGTGTAGGAATGTCAGTGAGGGTCCAGGGTGTAGTGTAGGAAATGTCAGTGAGGGTCCAGGGTGTAGTGTAGGGAATGTCAGTGAGGGTCCAGGGTGTAGTGTAGGGAATGTCAGTGAGGGTCCAGGGTGTAGTGTAGGGAATGTCAGTGAGGGTCCAGGGTGTAGTGTAGGGAATGTCAGTGAGGGTCCAGGGTGTAGTGTAGGGAATGTCAGTGAGGGTCCAGGGTGTAGTGTAGGGAATGTCAGTGAGGGTCCAGGGTGTAGTGTAGGGAATGTCAGTGAGGGTCCAGGGTGTAGTGTAGGGAATGTCAGTGAGGGTCCAGGGTGTAGTGTAGGGAATGTCAGTGAGGGTCCAGGGTGTAGTGTAGGGAATGTCAGTGAGGGTCCAGGGTGTAGTGTAGGGAATGTCAGTGAGGGTCCAGGGTGTAGTGTAGGGACTACTGTGTAATGAAGGTCCAGGGTGTAGTGTAGGGACTACTGTGTAATGAAGGTCCAGGGTGTGGTGTAAGGTGGTGTGGTAATTTCACTTGCAGTATCGGTTATCAGTTAAGATTGGTCAAGGTGAGGCGGATGTAGTGTTGGTGTTGTCATATTCCACTTTGAAAGGTCTCATCGTGATATTTCTTTAATTTGACCATCTTTGCCTTTTTTTCTTATACGCTCACGCGCACACCATTGTCGTTGGTGTTTAGCAACTTATTTCTTTAAGATAATTTACGTCATATAGTTTAAAGACCCTCTGGAAAGCAATTTTTTCACTGCTTGAATGTTTATTTTAAGTTGCATGGAGAACATACTCCCAATACTTTGTTGAAGAAAAGACACAGACTGTAGAATCAGCTTTTATTGGGTCAGCGTTTCACTATGTAGTCTGAAACAACTACACAGAGCTAAATGTTGTCTACGTGTCCCAGGATTGAATGAACAGCTGCCAGGTAAACCGAATCTGGCTATGGCGCTACACAGGTGTAATAAGAACATAAGAAAGAAGGAACACTGCAGCAGGCCTACTGGCCCATGCGAGGCAGGTCCAAATCTCCAACGGCTTAAGCCAATGCCCCGACCCAGCCAGGTCAGGTTACATTCACTTAAGGAAGGAGCACTGCATCTGACCTAGTAGCACAACCTAGTCAGGACCAATTCACACCCAACCGCACCCACTCATATAATTGTCCAGCCGACCACCTGGTCAGGTCACTTCCACTTAAGGAATTAGTACAGGTCAGGTTACATTCACTTAAGGAAGGAGCACTGCATCTGACCTAGTACAAGCTCACACCCATCCACACCCACTCATGTATTTATCTAACCTATTTTTAAAACTACACAACGTCTTAGCATCTATGACGGTACTCGGGAGTTTGTTCCACTCATCCACAACTCTATTACCAAACCAGTGCTTTCCTATATCCTTCCTGAATCTGAACTTTTCCAACTTGAAACCATTGCTGCGAGTCCTGTCTTGGTTGGATATTTTCAGCACGCTATTTACATCCCCTTTGTTTATTCCTGTTTTCCATTTGTACACCTCAATCATATCCCCCTAATTCTACGCCTTTCTAGAGAGTGCAGATTCAGGGCCCTCAGTCTATCCTCATAGGGAAGATTTCTGATACATGGGATCAACTTTGTCATCCTCCTCTGTACGTTTTCCAGTGCATTTATATCCATTCTGTAATACGGTGACCAGAACTGTGCAGCATAATCTAAATGAGGCCTAACCAAAGATATATAGAGTTGAAGAACAACCTGAGGACTTCTGTTATTTATACTTCTTGATATGAAGCCAAGGATTCTGTTAGCTTTATTGCGAACACTTATGCACTGTTGTCTAGGCTTCAGATTACTACTAACCAGAACTCCTAAATCCTTCTCGCAATTACAAGTAATAAGATCTATATTATTCAGCTTATATGTGGCATGGTTATTGTCCTGCCCAACATTTAGAACTTTGCATTTGTTTACATTAAACTGCATCTGCCACTTCTCCGACCACTGCATCAGTCTATTCAAATCATCCTGGAGTGCTCTAATGTCTTCGTTTGAATGAATTGGACGGCCTATTTTGGTGTCATCAGCAAATTTACTTATGCTACTATTTATTCCCTCATCTATGTCGTTTATGTAAATTGTAAACAACAGGGGGCCCAAAACTGACCCCTGTGGAACACCGCTTGAGACACGCCCCCATTCTGATTTCTCTCCATTTATGCAAACTCTCTGCCGCCTATTAGTCAACCATGCCTCTACCCAGGAAAAAATTTCTCCTCCTATTCCGTGTGCCTTAAGTTTCCTCAGTAGCCTCTGATGTGGAACTTTATCGTACGTGGAGCTTATCTGCGGAAGGTTTGTTCAGGTATGCGAGGGTATTGTGTATTATGAGAAATTAGAAAAATTCTAACGTTGGTGTTAATTTATGATCTGTTCAGAGGAACATTTAATATGATCGAGGCATTTCCCGGGCTTACCTCTCCATGCAATAAAGAAAAATATTATACAAGATGTTTACTTCGCGAATACTATAATGTAAAAAGCTCACCATGGTGGAGTAAGGATGGGGTGAGATACCATTCACAGGAAGTTTTTATACGTCTAAAGCATTGTCACGGGAAGGGAAGAGATAAATTGTGTGTAGCTGCAACTGTTATCCTTGAAGGGTGAGACTGAAAGCACTGTCAGCGAAGTAAAGTGTTGGTTATTTGTCAGGGGAGGAAACTTGACACTTGTCATATGATGATCCGTCCAGTGGTGTTTGCATTATGGAGGACCAAGAGGGTGTCTAAGAATACGTGAAGGTGGGGAAGCCGAGGGTTCCATATGGAGGACCACTACAGCCCCCGAGTGGTGAAGGATCTGATGCAGAAATTATTGGCAGGCGTGAGGGGGCGTGGATAAAGGGTGGGCGGGACCTAGTGTAATATCTCTGATGGAATGTGAAGCAGACAAGATAGACGGGTAAAGAAGGGAAGGAGGCGGGGAGTAATGTTGGAAGAGCCTCGGTGAAAAAGAATACTCTGGTGAAAGATAGAGGAGAAAAATAAGTGGGAACTATTTTACATTAAGGAGAACGCTATCATAATATAAAATGCACGGAATTTGTTTTTGTTAGTCGGCATTTAAGTTGATGTAGTTGAGGCAAGTGTTGGTAACCCGAAGATATGATTACCCAGCTTTTTTTTCCTCGTAGACCAAATGTTTACAGTGAAGCATATAGGTGAACAGTATTTAGATGAGGGTAAAGAGGTTTTTGTCTCATTAATGGATTTGGAAAAGGCGTATTATAGGGTGGATATCGAGCTTGCAAATGTATTGATTAAGTGGTAAGTTACTGAAAGCAGTAACAGTGATACAAAGTAAAAGAAAGAAAAAAAGCACGAGCGCGCTCTACCGAAAGCTATGCTAAGATTATACCGTGTTCGGAAGCAAGTGGTGTGTGGCGTCAGGCCATATAAATTCTGAACTTTTCTTTCTGGTTATGAGAACGAGTTTCCTGGCACAAGGCGACGGTGATGAAACCTATGGTTTACAAAGCTAAGTACTAGGAAGTACTGAAAATGTGAGATCTGTGCTAGATAACCCTAGTACTTAGGAAACTTTATTATGAGCAATATTTCGCCTATACTACAGGCTTTTTCAAGATGTTGAAAAAGTTAGTGATATGTTCGAAACGTTGCCAATACTAAAGATTAGTAAACTGCACTCGTGTTTTATCAACAGTCTGTTGGTATTTTTTTATATATATCTGCAGGTTCTGGAATAAAAACTTTCATAACTATATTTAACAGCCTACTAAAATGCGAAACTTAAAAACGCCCTAAAAGGCTAATTTTCAATATTCCTCGCTTTTACTTTTTCATTTACATTTTTTTTACACTGTCTTGGGGGTTGTGTTTTTGTTAGGAAGCTAGAGTATGGAAGTATTGAAGTGAAGGAAGAAGTGATAAAAAATGGTGGTAAGTTAGGGGAGGGGCCCTAAGCTGAAAATAAGCTGTTTTTATGACGGCAGGCGTAATAAATAATTACATAATAAAAGTAGAAGAGAGGGTCTTAATGCATAGCGACTAGTAACAGTCTTCCTTTCTGGCTTAGTTTCTTGACACACAAGTCTCTTAGAGCCGTCGCAGAGGAGTCGAGATGTCTAAATAGCTTTTAAATGCACACAATTTGTAATTATCTACTTGTTCTGCTCGGAGAATCATGTAGGTCTCTTAACTATAATGAGCTGGTGAATTATTATACAAGTAGTGAAAGGCTCATTTTCTGGTTATAAAAACTGAGAGGTGCTGTCAAGCTCACTTATTGTGCGGCCTTATGACGGATGTGTGACCTGTTCTTCGAGTAGTGAATAAAATGTATACACACCAGAGATAAGATATTAGAACATTTATCTGGTAGAAAGAGTGATCTAATGAGATACCCATTGATAGTGGTTTGGAACAGCTGTAAGCAACAACCGATGAGGAATGTGAGCTAGAGAGTGGACTTAAACTGATGCACAACAAAATAAGGCTGGAGAATGTTTACATTCTGCTGCTGTTGCTGTATTATATTTTGTGAAAGTCACTGTTTGGAGGAAGGTGCGGCTGATATATCAGTTTACTAACAAGTACGCTCGTGCTTCACTCTGCGGGTTCTCACTGTATATACCACCTGAGCATGATGGCTCATGAATAGTCGCTGTATCGGTGCTGCTGCCGCTTCTGCTATGAAAGAAATTTTTGAAGCTTTGTATCTACTGAGCCCATAGTGAGCTGCTTGGTGATTTTCTCATCACTTTAATAACGTAAGTCTCCTCGGCTCAGGCTGACAGATTTAATTACCTCCCCTTCAAAATTCATCCTGTATGATGGAATACGACAGGGAAACGTAACTAGTCTTTGTTCTCGCTATGTAATTATCATAGAGTAGGGTAGTAGGTGGCAGCACAATGCTGATGAACCCAATTTTGGTTAATAAAAAAAGATAAGGTAAGCCGATTTTTTTTTCAGCTAAAAATGTAAATTTGTAATCAGTGGGGCTGTGGTGCCTCCTTTGTACTGCATGTGGCTAGCCCCAACAGCCTGGTCTGGGACGCGGCCTCGTGGATAGGTAAACTTGAGGTATGGATTAATGATACCCGGAAATTAATATTTTGTGAGTTTTCAGTTTTGCACCAGACCTTATGTTGCAACCTAAACTAGCTAAAATACTAAGATCAGTTTTGTCACTTAATTTTTCTGTACTACCTATTTCACTCTTTAGTGCCTTGTCTTCCCCATCCCATGTTCACCTCAGTCCTATCCAGTTCCCCTTCCCCACCCTTTTCAGTACCATTCTTCCAAAGGGTAGACCAGCCGATCCCTGTCTCCCAGATTAACGTTTAATATCGATGAAACCATCGGTGACTTTAGCTGCAAACACTGACACACTGGTTGGTTAACGGGGGCGGTGATTACTGGAACTGCTCCCTTTCTCCCTCCCACTGGCACTTTCCTACTCCCTCTCTTTCCCACGACCTTGTACCTGACCTGCTGAAAAAATCACGGGAGTCGTACAAAATTATCAGCGTTGACAAGGACGCGTTGCGAAACCAAGAGAAACTGTCACGTTGTGAAGGTTATCAAGCGTCGCAACACGCTGCTCGCCCACATTTTTCAGCGTTCGCCTAGTATTTGCTTGGCTACCCTCGCTTTCTACTGGCACTCAACACTTGTCAACATGGCATGTCTTTACTGTTTCCTGAGTTGGTAACAAAATTATGCAAGTTGCAATGTATACTACGATCAAGACACCTTCCTTGAGGGCGACGTGTGTTGTACTTGTTATATTTTGGTGTCATTGTTAATATGTCTTGGTGCTTCCTGGGATCACCGTCCCTGACATGGTCTAGTGTAGAATTAATTAGCCAGGCTGTTGGTGCTTGCGAAGCTCAGTTAATCAGGGATGGTTTGTATGCATTTCCTAAATTCCATTTCGAAGACATCTAAGGTCTGTTGGTAGTTCTCTCATTACATTTAAAGGTAGTTTGTTCAAAAGTCTTGGAACTTTTATGTTTAGAGTTCACTTTTAGTGCACTTATTGCGCCCCCTCTTTCCTGTGTTGGTTGTCTTGCATCTTTCTTTTTTAACCGCTCTCGTGACTGAAGAAAACTAACTGTACCCTCTGCATTCTAAGGGGTACAGTTAGAGGAACTAAAAGTTCCATGCGCGCATGGAACAGAAATTATGCTTCTTACAACTGCAGTAAGGGGCAGAAACAGCAAGAGGAAGGCAGCTGCTACAGTAACGGGGATAGAAGCAGCGATAGGTAATAGCACAGCGGAAGTATCAACGTGAGCAAAAAAAAAGGGGTGGGGATGTAGAGTACAGCATCATCGATTGTAGGACGAGGAACAGCTGTAGGGGAAAGAAACTTTAGTAGCAGCAGGAAGAGGCAGGGTATGGAAATAAAAAGCAGCAGCGCTGAGAAGATTGGGAAAAGTATGAACAGTATTAGTGATAGCGCAGCCGTTACTCCGTGGGGCGTGACTGGCAGCAGCAAGTCACCACCACCCATCCTCTCCGTGTTTTGCTTTCTCCAGCTTCCTCCCCTCCATCTTCCACATCACCCGTCGTGTTTCTCTCACACTGGCGCCAGTTGTTGGCATCTAATATAGTCCGAGCGTCCCTTTTGCTAATTATAATTTGTTCATTACTTGGCATCGCAGGAAATGCACCTGGGAAAATGGTCCGTCTTGGCCAACCACTTTCCGTTAGTTGATAGTCACCTGTGATGGATGCAGTGTGCGGAGTGGTTGTGTTAATGTTTCCGGGGATCATTGCTCCCTTCCCCCATCCAACACAGACACGGTCTCTCACCGGGCTTACTAAATTGAAAACCGAGATACCACGGGAATAAAAATTATTAACGAACAGAAAGGAATATAAAGGATATAGTGAATGTAATAGAAAATCGTGCAATTTACCGTTCACTTTATAAGTTCATGAGATGACACCTGGGTTTAGACTGCCCATACAATATCTAAGGTCTCATTTTTTTCAAATTCCTGTGCATATATAATTTCATTATTTTAGGCCTATGCAGTGTATATAAGGATAATATTTATTGGCCAAATTTGGAGACCTGCATTGCTGTCTAATTACCCAGTTTGGTCAAGTGGTGGAAAACTCTTATTTTGGGTAATCCCAGTTGTTTCTAGAGCAATAGGAAGCCTTCAGTTAGTTGTTTATTGTATTTCTCTGTGACCAACATTTGATACAGACACTGGAGCCGGTAGTAACATGGTCTACACGCTATATCAATTTACTTATATTCGCTACCAGGATTACGTACTTTCACAGCTTCTGTTTTCTTTTCTGTAGGCGGCCGCAGATGCTGTAACTAACCCCCCCCCCTCCCCACCCTCCCCCGAATCTACTAAAGGTAACCCACAGGTACCCTGAGCTGAGGGTTTATTGTTCAGCTTATTTCTGAACACCTGTGGCTCCAGCCTAGTTGACCAGGCAAGCACAAGACGAGCCTGGACCATGGCCGGGTTCCGAGACTACTTTATGCCGATTCTTCTGCCTCTAATATTTTTCACAGAAAATATGCTGTTTCAAATATATATATATATATATATATATATATATATATATATATATATATATATATATATATATATATATATATATATATATATATATATATCTTGCATATGTATAGTATTTTATGACTCACGAAATCGTAATGACACGATTGCAAACAAACCATACCACGGGTGGGGTTAGAACCCGCGATCAGAGAGTCTCAAACCTCCAGACCGTCGCGAAAAATACTAAAAGCAGAAGAATGTGCATGAACATGTCAACAAATGAAGACAAACAAGCGTGGCACCAAGCTGAGCTTGAACAAGTACTGTATAATTTATAACAGGTTGGGAAGACCACATCTCATTAGGACATTTATTGAAGTGTTTGTCAACGTTTCGGTGACCAATCACCACTATCAGGATTCGTGGTGCTTGTGTTTGATTGGTTGCTGCTTGCACTTGAAAGCCTGATTATTGAGGCCATCAGTTAGGAGGTCTGGTCTTGGACTTGGCTGCTGTGGGGGGAGGGGTAGGCGATTACCCCGGGAATCTACTTCAGGTAGATTGCAGGTTGGTATAGAGCTAGTAGACTGTCAAAGTATTGCTCACACACTGTATCGTAATTGGTCAAATCATGATCTACCGACCAGTCGTACATAAATGCTGGCTTTGTTGCAAAGGAGCGTGGCTTTACATTGTTGGTCACCTTGACAACGGTGAGGTGTATGTGGGCGTGACAGTGGGGCCCCCTGCCTCCCGTCCCTTACAAGACTGTCTCAGCGTCACACCCGTCCTAAAAAAAAAAAAGCAAGTTCATTACCCGAGGCATCATAGTTCGTCAATTTTTGCTCGATTTAAGCTAAATCTAAATTAAATATGAAGAATTTTAGGGTAAGTTAATTTAAATTTAATTAACTTGCATTTGCTTATAGTTAACTAAAAAAAATAGTAATGTAAATGTGAAGTCTTTCAGTGGGAAGACCTCATCATTTTAGTAGTAGAAAATCACAAGTTGGATCATTATAATGGCGGACGACTTTACAGTAACCACCGTATCCTCTGTATCTCATACAATGTGACATTGTGATGTTACATTGTATAATAAAGATTTTATGATGGAACTTTATTTAGTAAAGATTGCTTGTGTGAATTAAGTTTTGTTTTATGCAATATTACAATTACTCTTCGTTGCATGCTTCATGCGGGTTTAGTGCTTCCCCTTAAATGAGTATCATTAGCAATCAGAAAACATTAAATGTTTTACAATGGTCCCTTGAGGAGTTGTTTATAGTAGTGCGTGAGGAATAAAGCTGATGCAGCAGGTAATGCTTGATACTGATCTGCAATAGAGCAACACGCACGTACAGTACATGTTAGAGAAACACGCTGTTAACACACTATCTTAAGAGATAATACATGTGAAAGATCAAGGCTATCTATACTTTCTTTTTAAATATAAGGGAAACTTCCAACATGTTCCTAACTGTTATGAATAAGAAACTTAGCAACCTTTGATGAGTTTCGAGAGTCTTGCTACTCTGAGCCCGGCCATGAGCCAGACTCGTCTGGTACTTGCCTGGTCAACCAGGCAAGTTCCGAGAGTCACCCTAATCGACTGGGCTACATTCGTTGAACTGTGCTGCGGGCACCAGTAGATTGACTGATCAGGTCGTCAATCAGGAGGCCTGGTCTAGGACCGGGCCACGGGGGGCGATGATGACCATCTGAACCATCAACAGGTATATGTTTACATAATTCTTTCATGATTTGAACTAGTACTGTGAAATGCCATGTTTAGTGTGGGGTGGATCCGTATTGTTAGTGTTGCGAACGCGTCATTCATTGTTTGTACACACTGGCGCCGTTGGCCGGTGTATAAACGGCCGCCTGTCAGCCGATATGTATATAGGCGCCGTCGGCCGGTGTTCACACTGGCGCCATCGGCTGGTTACACTGGCGCCGTGCTGCATGGTCAGCCGAGGCGTGTAGTATTCCTGGAATTCCCAACGAGGTCACGTGGCCAGTATTGATAAGTGTCCCGTCCATGGCTGTCACAGCCTGCGCCATTGGACCTGTTTACCTCAGTCCCATTGTAATCTACCTGAACTTGGAGGTATTGAACCATAGTAGAATATCCGTCTTGCATGAATGTTAAAAGTTTCAGTAGTTGTAGAGCGCACTACCTTTCCTTAGAGCCTGTTACAATTTTTATTATCCCTAAGCCTTTACTGGATCATTCTTTTGTTTATCAGAGTTTGTCATAGCAGTCATCAAAGGTCCGCATCCTCGTCAGACTCATGTTATCAGTAGATAGTCATGAACTCGATCCTTTTAGTAGATAATTATGAATCAGGAATACTACAGGCACAAGAACTGACACTTGTGGGTAGGAAGTAGTTGGAGGCTGTATTTGTAAAGGAATACCTAATTGCTCATTAAGTATTCCTTTACCAATTTGATTGCCTTGTCACCACGCCCACTTAATTTTATAAATCATCTATGAGGCACTTGCCAACTGGCCGAGTGGTTAGCGCATTGGCCATGGGTTCAAGCCCCGCTCGTTCCTTGATTTGTTTACAATCGTGTTTTTTACAATTTTGTATTCTATTAGGTTTGTAAGGCTTGTTTTCCCTCGCAACATGTTAAGGTTTTTCTTTGTTTTTCCATTTCACAAAGTTGTTTGCTAGTTTCATATTTTCTCTAATACCTTGCACGGTGTATGTCAGGGATACTAGTGTATAGTTTTCATATTGGTCCAGCATTGGCTGTCTTCCAGTTGTCGGTAGCTCTACTGTCTCAAGCGACTTGTACGTTAACTTGAGTGGCTTTCAATTCCTTCATCATGTATCCAAAGTGAGATAATGGTCCCATTACCTGTATATAATGGTCTCGGCTGTCTTTGTACCATTTCATTCGGTACATATGTGTACTAGTTTGTTTGCAAGGGTTGATTCACACTTCTTGAACCTGCGTCAAACTACTTTTGACGACTTACAGATTCCTGGCCTTTAGGATTCGATCTTACATCTTGTAACTGTGTTGAAACTGTGTATGTTGTTAGGTTGATGTTTTAACCATTAAGCTTAGTTTTACAAGTACCTTTTATTTCGTGAAAATTTTCGCAAGTTATCTTTGTGTTTTTCATATTGTCAAAAAATGGATTTTTCGATTTATTTTAATGAAAGATCTTTAGCCATTATTTATTAAAAAGGTCACTTGGTTTCAAGTTTTTATATAAGAGAGGTGAATCTTCAACTCTTGATATATTTCGGTGCAGTCACTAGCGGTGTCCATTGCTTGATGCCTGGCCGAATTAAAGGTCACCTGCTTAAAGCAGAAGAGACTCGGTGCAAGCACTCTGCATATTGCAGTGATCATGTGGAGCCATACACTATAACATTCCCTCAAACAAATGCCGCCACATGTATGCAGTGCACGTTGTTTGATCTCTCTCTTCCTCATCCTCCCGCTCTGGCCGCTGCCTTTTTTTCTTCCTTTTCACGCCCCTCCACTCATTCATTTTTGCCACCTCTCCCCAATTTACTTTTCTCTTTCTCACCCCTTTCCCTGTAACTTTAATGACGAACGCCGTTTACATCATTCGTCTAATCATAAAATATTGCCTCATTTGGAGTGCTTAGGGGTTTACCTGGAGTTTACCTGGAGAGGGTTTCGGGGGTCAATGCCCCCGCGGGCAGGTCTGACACCAGGCCTCATGGTGGATCAGGGTCTGATCAACCAGGCTGTTACTGCCGGCCGCACGCAAACTGACGTACGAACCACAGCCCGGTTGGTCAGGTACTGACTTTAGGTGCCTGTCCAGTGCCTTCTTGAAGACAACCAGGGGTCTATTGGTAATCCCCCTAATGTATGCTGGGAGGCAGTTGAACAGTCTTGGGCCCCGGACACTTATGGTGTTGTCTCTGTGTACTCGTGGCGCCCCTGCGTTTCATCGGGGGAATGTTGCATCTCCTGCCGAGTCTTTTGCTTTCATAGGGAGTGATTTTCGTGTGCAGGTTTGGTACCAATCCCTCCAGGACCTTCCAAGTGTATATATCATGTATCTCTCGCCTGCGTTCCAGGGAATACAGATCAAGGACCTTCAACCGTTCCCAGTAATTTAGGTGCTTTATCGTACTTGTGTGCTGTGAAAGTTCTTTGTACACTCTCCAGGTCTGCAATGTCGCCAGCCTTGAAGGGGGCTGTTAGTGTACAGCAGTATTCCAGCCTAGAGAGAACAAGTGATTTGAAGAGTGTCATCATGGGCTTGGCGTCCCTAGTTGTGAAGGTTCTTTAAATCCCAAGTGATCGTTGAGACTCCTTCTGGCGTTTGTCATTTTTTTTTTTAACCAAGTTAGGTGCGTCAGTATTGTCCTACTACTATCATCTCTATTACAATTTAAAGGATCAAAATAAAAACCTAGCTGGTTTTAACACCAAGCACTGAGGATGGTGTCACTGTTGTACAGTCTGGAAGCCTGCGCTGGCAAACGTCAGATGTATTAGATAACCTACCTGCTAATGGTCCTGGATATCATCGCCCCCACCCATACCTCACTGCCCGGGCTCGGACCAGGTCTTCTGGTTGTTGGTTGGGTCAGTCAGGCTATCCTTAACTATTCCCAAATAGATACAAAAATATTGCAGAGTTCTTAATCATAATTGCAGTGTCTAGAATTTTAACCCATGTGTATGTTTGACACCAACGACAGCAAAATTTGCTACAATGAGCTACCTCACACAGGACTATAAAGTATGATAAACTGCCGGGCTTCACTTCCTGTCACTAATGTGAAGTTTTATACTGTGTTAGGCTCCCTATCGCACAGGACTGTGAAGTCTTCTAGGCTGCCTGTTACACAGGACTGCTAAGTCTGCTAGGGTATTCTAGGCTGCCTGTCACAAGATTGCGAAGTCTGCTAGGTTGTCTGTCACACAGGACTGTGAAGTCTGCTAGTCTGTGCTGGCAATTTCGGCTAAACAGTGCCTGAGCACTGAGCACCTTCCATAATGTGTTACTGCCGGCGTCGCCAACACCAGCGTATTAACACTCCAACATAACTGTCACCGCCACCCCCATTTGGCCCTAACATTGCCTTTGGCCTCCCAATATATTGTTAAATGCTCTCAACTTGAGAACATGACTTGACCTGACCTTAGCCGACGCCTCATTTTCCATAATGACCTTACTTCTGGCCTCAAACATTTTCTTACTCAATAAAGGTCCAGGACATATCTAGCCTTCATCTCTCCCTCGCTCTTCTATCATCTTTCCCTTTTTTTGTCTTTGTTTTTCCTCTTTGTCTTCTGTTTTTCACCTTTATCTTTCTGTTTTCTCGTCTTCTGTGTTTCCTTGTCTTTGGCTTTCCCGTATCACGTTTTCCTTTACCACGTTTTCTCTTTCGATTTTCCTTGTCAACCGTTTTTCCTCTACTTTCCAAGTGGGAACTAAAAAATTCATTTCCTGCGTGCCCAGCGGACGCTGCCATTAAAGTGCAAAATGCTCGACTGGGAAAATGTTTTTTCTTAAGTCAAGAAGACCTCGAATAAACCATTTTCTGGTAGTGTTTCAGTAGATATTGTGGAGGTCGGTAGAGGGTAAGAAGTCAGGTGGAGTTAAGAAGCACGTAAGTTCCCCAGTCTTCTAATAACATGTTCATTTTTCCACTGTATAACTTCACAATTGTCATCAAAGATTTGTTAAGTTATACCATGAATTAAAGAAAGATCCTGGACTTCATCTTACGAAACAGACAAAGCAAATGCGATAGTAATTATGGACAAGGTAGATTATAGTGGAAAAATGAACATGTTATTAGAAACGGGGGAACTTACGTGCCCCTTAAAAGCTGAGTGCTTTTTAGTGTTTGTTGTGGCACAAGATGTGTGTTGGGGTGAGTGCTTCTGTTTGGGTGTTCTTGTCCCATGTTTACACGTCTTGGAGGTATTTGAAGCCTAGTAAAAGGCTGAAGTAAAATTCGCAAAACATCGTGAAAGCGTAAAGTGGTAAGATGGATCTTGAAAAAAGAGTAATAGTGAGAAAAATACAATCAAAAGCTGCCGCCTCTGGAAGAATTTCTGCACCTTGAAGTACGCTCCAATTGTTTATCATACTCATATTTGCCACAGACATAAATTATAGCGTTATATCTTTCATAGACATTAAATTTTCTTGCAAATGTTAATGAAGTCTTCAGTTGAGAACCTAAAACAGTATGTTAGACGAAGAACATTTTTAATTCCGTTACTGAAGCACATAAACACCACAACGCAATCAATCTCAATCTCTAAGAACATATTAGAAGTGCAAGAGACTCCTGTATAACTATGACCTTAGGTCTGATGTTTAAAGATCACACTTGTGATCATATCTCTCAAAGAAAAATAATAAGTTGTTTATCAAGAGTTCTGAAAATGAGAAATATGACAGCACTGGTCTTCTTCTTAAAGGCACCTGTGCTTCTAAAGCTATAATATATTTCTAAACCCTAACAGAGAGACTGCAGTTCTGCCTCTGTTGACACCCTGTATTATTGGGAATGCCTTAACTCCTTAAAATGAAAGAGAAAAAATGTATCTTACTTTACACTTAAAAATTCTTAGAGTCGCTGGCTCCAAATCTGTACACTGAAGTAACCCCTTATAGGGAAGATGTGATAGACTGCAGACGAATGGAAGTGAAAAACAGGGGTGTAATAAGTACAGTATACTAATATATAAATAGATAAATTTAAGTTCCAAGACAAAATAGAAGTTTAACAGTTACATAGGTAAAAAAATTATACAGGCAGAAAAAAAACTTGCACAAAAAACAATCATGATAATTGACTGCTTTTCTTTAATATATATATATTTTAAAGTTTCGAGGTTGGAAAGTGTGTTGACAGTGTAGTGTGATATGGTATGATTGAAGACGAGGAGACGAGGAAGCCGAGCGGAAGCCTGATAACGTCGCCACCAAATATCACCAGTGGGGTGGATCCTTTGCCGAGACTGGCGGGAAGACACCTAACACGGGTCAGTGTAGGGAAACGGGGGCGAAGAGGAGCGAGACGGCTCTTAATATAGGGAAACTGTGTAGAAAAGAAACTGCTCTTAGTGTAGGGAAAGATGCGGAAACAACACATCTCAATATAAGGAAACAGCCAGGGTAAACAACTTTTAATGTAGGGGAAACTACGGTAAGACGAAGGAGTATGACCAAGTGAAGTAGACTAATAGAAACATGGAAATATGCAGAGTAACGACTTTAACGTCATTGGATGACAAAGTTGCCATAATAGGCTTATGCATTTGTTTATATAGTATGCGTATTCTGTCGAGCTTGTGCATATTTGTTGTTCACAAGCAACAGAAGTTGGTGTTTCCTGTTGCCGCCCGTTTCCTTCCGAAGCTGGGTGACCCGTAAAGGAACAAACGAAATTATTCTTCATTTTACAATTAGTAATTTGGACAGTAGTAGTTAATAACCCCTTTTATATATATTTATTGATATATATATATATATATATATATATATATATATATATATATATATATATATATATATATATATATTATATATATATATATATATATATATATATATATTTATAATAATAAAAATATATTATATATAATATATAAAATATATATATATTATATATAATATATATAATATATATTAATATATATATATTATATATATATATATATATATATATATATATATATAATCACACACACATACGAGACAATGTTGAGGCAGTGCCAGAATTGATCACGAGTGTGTGGAACTCCTGGTGATGTGTTCATGTGACGCAGTGCTTGCTGCTGCAGACAGGCCGAGGGAGACACTATGGCGGGGAGGAGGCGGCCTCCTAGTGTTGTGGATGTTCTGTGGTGCATCTGGTGTGGTGGTGGTGCTGTTTGTTGCATCTGGTGTGGTGGTGGTGTGTGTTGCATCTGGTGTAGTGTTGCTGTTTTGGATATTACTATTTCCTCAGCAGTTTCATCGTCAAATTTTTGTTCATTTTTAACATGCTTCCTTACTGCGTCATTATTATACTTATCGTTCGCGTCTCTCATCATCAGCCTTAGGTTTGTTATCCTCGTGTTTTCTCATTGCCCATATCTTAAAATATGGTATGTTGGTAAATAGCATCCACCTAGCGAGGCAATACCATATTGTTATGCGAGTGAAACTGAAGCTTGTTAAACATTTTGTTCACTGGCCTGGGAGCTTTTGAACTCTCCTACCATTTTGTGATTTGTTTTGTACCCTGGCACAATTTCTGGTGTTTCCTTTGTATCATGAACATGTAAGATGGCAGGTAAATCTTAGATTAGTTACATTCATTATAACCATTACTATTTTTTTTACGTATTTCTTGATATTTTTTAATCTTGCAATATTTGCTTTCTAATTTAGGAGGTCTGGTCTGAGACTGGCTAAGGGGATGATGGTCCCCGGAACCATCAACTGATAACGGATTCCCATTATTGTCCTCAGCCTCTCTTTCCTGCTCACCTTCGTTTCCATTCCGACATCGTTTTCAATAATTGTTAGTCATCTATTTAAGTTTCCTGCCACTGTGTCTTCTTGCTCATAGCCTCCTCTACCTCTTTAGGAAATAAGCGTAAGAAGGTTCGAGTCTCCACTCCTCTTCCCTTAAAATACTACACGGATTTAAAGATCAATATAATAATAATAAAAATTATAATAAAATTTGTGGGGCTGTTGGAGACGCACATTGTTTTTCCTTGAGATGTGGAGCATCTTATTTACGTGGTTTAGGGTGGCGTGGTAATGGAGCGAGGAGACGGGTGTTGATGTGGTTTCTCGGATACCCGAGACGCATCAGCCCTGCCATCACCATTCTCACCAGATGGCCGGAAAATTGTTCCAGGGAAGAAAAATACGGTAGAGGAAGGGAAGGTAACGGAAAGGGGCGACATAGGAATAAAGAGGATAGTTGTGAGAAAAGGGTCCAGTGGGTAGAGATAAGAAAAACATTTGTTAGATAATAGTGGCAATTAGAATGGATTGCCGGTATTAATTTAGAATTGAAGGGAAATAAAAAAGTATATACAAATCGCTAGTGCTCCCCCACTTAGAATACTGCTCAGTGCTGACGGCCCCGTTCAGGGCAGGAGAAATAGCAGAGCTGGAACAAATCCAGAGATCGTTTACGTCTCACATTGAGCCATTGAAACATCTAAATTATTGGGAACGCCTTCAAGTCTTGAACATGTACTCATTGGAGCGGAGGAGAGAGAGATACATGATAATATATACATGGAAAGTACTTGAGGGTCTGGTCCCAAATCTGCACACTGCTATAACAACATACTGGAGTGAGAGATATGGGAGAAAGTGTAAAATAAACCCAGTGAGGAGCAGGGGTGCGGTGGGGACAATACGGGAGCACTGTATTAACATCCGGGGTCCCAGACTATTCAACATCTTACCAGAAGATATCCGAAACACGGCTGGAACCAGTGTAGAAGCCTTCAAGAGGAAACTGGACAAATATCTTCACCAGGTGCCAGATCAACCAGGCTGTGATGGATATGTGGGGCAGCGGGCCTCCAGCAGCAACAGCCTGGTTGACCAGGCAAGCACCAGACGAGCCTGGCCCATGGCCGGGCTCAGAGAGTAGATACTCTCGAAACTCTTCAAAGGTATATAGGAAAGAGCAAGGTAATGAGAGTATCAAAATATAGGCAGTGAGAGATTGGATAACGCTAAAATTGATGGAAGGAAAAAGGTGTGCTGTGTATTGAGGCGTCTGTGGAGACGACCTTCATCCATGTAGGCAAAAGGGAAAATGCATCAGAGTATAGTGGTACTGATAATGTTGTATGGGTGTGAAGCATGGGTTTTGAATGTTGCAGCGAGGAGGCGCTTGGAAGCCGTGGAGATGTGTCCGAGGGTAATGTGTGGTGTGAATATCATGCAGAGAATTCGGAGTTTGGCGATTTGGTGACCCCACACTTCCTTCTAAAGTATTATTCAGTGGGTTAAAGAGAGGTTGTTGAGGTGGTTTGGAGAAAAATGTGATGGCTAGGAGGGAGTATAATCTGGGGTGGAGGAAAGGAGGGGTTGGGGTCGTCCTAGGAATGGTTGGAGGTAGGGGATAAAGTTTGTCGAAGCGGAATGGATAAAGAATTAAACTGTTGTTGAGGTAGAAGTTTTTCAAAACCTGAACCAATTTTCTTTGAAGTTATAACTTAGCCAGGATGTGATATCTTTGTAGACCTAGGGATTGTTTGCAGCATTACCCTGGTTGATCAGGAAGTTTGGTCTCAGGCCGGGCTGCGAGGGTGGAACCACCTTTAAACCCGGTCATAGAAGGGGAGAGAAATTAAAAGAAAGATGGATGCTAGGACAAATAAAGGAGAAGTTCGATTAGCTATAAAGGATGAAGATAGGAATGGGCAGCAGACAATACAGGGTGGAGGGAGGGAGAGGTGAATGGCAGTGACACTTAGAGAGGAGCAACGTTATGCGCATGAATGGTGATGGCGGCGGCAGTGGTGTGAAAGAAAATGTGGGCGTTAATTCACAAGGAATGGGATATTAACAATGGAAGCACACAAGAGCCCGCCTGCATAAGCAGTTCGTAAATTTCTCCTCGCACCACAATCCTTCCCTGGGAAATTAGGGTAATACTGGTGATAAACATAGTCGTTTCGGTATGGAAAAATCAATTACCTTAAGTTTTAAGGGCTGTGGGTGAGATTTTTTAATTGACATAATTAGGCACACGGATCCCTATTACCCAGTCCTTGAATACTTTCAGCAGGTACCGGGATTGCTTACACAAGACAGGAGTAATCTTACTCAGGACATGACTTTCCATGAGCTTTTGGATTTTTCTAACGCTGGCCCACATATCCATCACAGCCTGGTTGATCTGACATTTAGTGGCGGTACTTGTCCAGTTTTGTCTTGAAGACTTCTACATTAGTCCCAGCAGTTTTTCTGATGTTTTTCTTTAAGGTCTATCATCTCAAACTTTATTCCTTCTACGGTCTTTCTCTCTCCCGTTTGGACATTTTGGATGATCTTGCACTTGTTCGCATCAAATTCGATCAACTGGACGCTGATCGAATTTATACAGGGGTCAGGATAAACCACACTAGTGTAGGTGTTGGCCCTCAGCTCACCCACTTTGAGTGACTCCCCAGATACTCTGTAACGCCCACTGGCACACGAGCACACTCAAGGTTCACAAACTTGTGTTGTCAGATTGAGAAACTACGAAGAAAGATTAAATGTACAATAGATAGTTCCGGGATCATCCCTTTCTCTTACGTTCTGATCTCATACTAGACTTCGCTAATTGGATATGAAATATTACTGAGCTAGAACCTTTAATAAATAAATAAAAAGAAAAATAAAGATGAATGTATAGTTAATGTTAATAGAAATTTGTATGATTTTTAAATTCTATTTTACTTGTCCATGAGACAAAGGATAAGCGATCCTACTAGTGAAATTTTTTAACATTCTTCATTTTCTCACACACTGTAGTACCTCTATAAATGGTTGTTTACTAACTTGCTACCTTATTCATCATTCTCTGTTCCTTAGAGGAAGGCTTAATAAGTCTTCATTCTTAATCTCAATTTTCGTTAGGAAATCCAGGCACTAGCCTTACCCGGTGATGAGCTTCCGACGGCATCTGCACCACTCGAGATAAGGAGGTCGGCCTAACTGGATTACCGGCTTATAAGCCCTGAGTGCAACGTTCAGTAATTTAGCTTACAAATTGGGAACGACAGCCCTCCCACCTTGGTATTGATGGTCTTAAAAGGGCTATGGAACACACTGAGTTAAAGCATATAACGGGTATGACCCATTCCAAGGATCCTGCAATATTTTTGCTACTACCCACAGGATGGATATTGAATGCATACCAAAAATAGCAGACTTATTTTCCAACTGGAGCTTGGCTTTCAATGCACTGCTACTTCATGAATGACAACCGTTTCTGTCGGTAAGGGATACTCTTATACTTGTAGTTATGTTGTGGTCTGAGTAGGTGTTGTAGAAACATGCAAGTGTTGTTGATTTAGGATTATGTAGAGACCTGCAGGTGTTCTGGAGGTAGGACTAGGTTGTGGTTTGAGTAGGTGTTGTAGGGACATTCTCGTTTTGTGGATGTTAGACTAGGTTGCGGTCTGAACAGGTGTTGTGCAGCTGGAATGCCATTACCTGGACCCCTAGCTAGTGTTCAGAAATTAATATAAATTATCCTGAACGTGTATCAGAAGAATAAATGGATATTAAAGGCTAGTCACTGCTCTGTATAGCAACGTTTTCTTTATTCCTCTGGTAAAGAAAGAAAATGGGTATCATCAGGTTGCTATATTCGTCATAATAGCATACAGGACACAACACACAAACACAAGCATTATATGTGCACGCCCAATTGTTTCGGGGGCTCGACTTATAGCACCTGGCCCCACTTAATTACTATCGACCAGCTTCACTTACTTCTGGTCTCTAGGGCAGGATCATGCCTACTTTTGAAAATGTGTGATTATTGCTTTCCCCTCTCCATGTGGTTCGTTTCACGCACTCAGTATGCTAAGACGATAAGGTATATTTTAATGTCCATGTGGGTTGTTCCTGGTCCTCGCATTTCTAAGTTTATCACATCCCCATTATTCAAAATGAGTATTTTATCATAATGGTTTAAAAGTTTTAGTGGTTGTAGCACATTCATCCACTCACTATACTCCGTTAAAGTATGTTTTTCCACTATTACTGATTGTTTTTAGTATCTTTTTACTTTCTCAGTTGATGTTTTTAGTATCTTTTTACTTTCTCAGTTGATGGTACCAGCCGCATTGTCGCACTTTCAATGTGTATTAAATCTGCATTATTTGTGGCATGGAGTCTATGTATGTTAAATAGACCCAGTGAAAAGCAGGCGCACTTTGGGCCCCCAAAAATGCTAACATCCGTGATGTAGGACTATTGAACCTGTAACAGCCGATATCGGAAATATTGCCAGAATAAGTGGAGAAGTTTTCAAGAAGAAACTGGATCACTGCCTCCTTAAGTGCCAGATCAAGCAGTTGTGATGGCATGCGAGCCAACAGGCTGCCAACAACAACAGCCTGGTTGAAAAGGCTACGAGGATAGAAAAACTCTGGAAACCCGTCAGAGGTGTTTTCACTTCCATTTCCACTTCACCTCCTGAATCTGGGTCACCTTAATTAACGAGGTGGTGGTGTTTGTTCCTAGGGGTAGGGGGAGCCTCTTCTCTGGGAGGGATGCGACACTCCTCAAAGGTTACTTTCCTGATTAAGAACCCAGCATATCTTTTGGCATAAATGGTGTGGATATTTCCCCATTCGTCTAAATTTACTTACACTTCTGGTCGATGACGTGAAACGTTTCATGGACATATATTGCGGAATGTTAGAAACAGATTGAGTAATTTTACTTGCGTTCTGATTATTTATGTAATATAAGAGTCAGTTGGTGACGACAGTAGCAAGTTAAAAGCTGGCATTGATAATGTAAATTTGTTATATAATGTTATAAAATGGACTATGTTTAATGCGCTGAATAATCAATAGGCTATAATTCTTTGTAAATATAATAGAGCAATTTCCACTATATGGTAATTGTATACATTAAATTGCGTAATCCATCTGTCACTAGATTTGTTCGGTTAATCACAGCCTTTGTGTACTCGCCTAGTTGGCCATGTAAGGTCGATCCACAGCTCCTGGGCCACCAGAACCGGCTTTACTTATTCCTGGTCTGTATATAATGTTTGCGTCCACTACTTTTTTCTGGTGCTGTCTACTTCCATTCTGAGAATAAAGAAATATATTTCCTAACATCCCAATAACTTATTTTTCGTCTGTTAAATATCATCTGTTTCCTGTGTGTTTTAACGATTGTCTCTGTAACAGATAAAAGATAGTTGGTGCGGGTGAGGCTTGCAGACCTCGTGGCACAGCCACTTCGTCTTCTGTAACCTGACACATGTTGCTACTCCTGTTGTCATCGCTATTTTTCTTCACCCGCTATTTTCTGTTTTCTTTTTCATTTTTATACCACATCTTTATTCTTTTTATTTAATTTTATTATATTCTCATGATATAATTTTCTTTCATTCCTGTATTAAAGCTTATTGATTCTGTCATTATTGTGCAGGGGCTCGCCAGGGAGGCTGTTAGTGATTATTGTTGTGTAATAAATGAAAAGACAAAATAAAATTCTTCTGTATACCTTCGAAATTATAATTATCTATGAAAATGTTTATGTACATTACCCATATACACCTTCCTTATTGCATAACATTAGGACTGGGGCGGGTGTAGTGGGATTTAAAGTTTTACGACTCACTAAGCTGTTACAAGTGTCAACCATGTATAGTTATGGATCGTAAACCAAGATAATATTCCAAGAATTATTTTTTCATACTAATCAGTTAACTTCAAATACTACAAAACAGTCAAAATCGCAGGTCAAAGTTAACTTTAACTACTGCTAAACAGTCAAAATAAGGTTTTATTAATCTGCTAAACCAATACAAAGTGTTAATTCCCAAGAATGCTGCCAAGTTAGTTTTTGTTGTGACCTGTGTGGCCTGGAGGGGATAGTTATGATATCACCTCGAACCAGTTTCAATAATTTTTTTTTTTGTAATCCTGTCTGAGGTGAAATGTCACTGATTTGTCTGATCAATTTAGATGTTTGTGCCTGCAGCCAACACACCTGTAATAACCAAGCTAGTCAAGCACCTATAGCAGAAAGCTTCTCTTATCCTTTGAGGTGTGAGAGAGATTTTCTTAGTCAGCAAATATTGCTCTACTATGATTTATGGTGTGATCCATATTTTAGTTGTTTGCCTTTCATTTTACTTTTTTTATAATCATGAGGTAGACCTTCAAAAATCTTCGGAACATTTTAAAGTACTCGTTTAATATTAATAATATTTTTTATAAACGGATGCAGGCTATTTTAACCTGGTGAATATCTTAACATTTGGTATGAATGTATAGAGGGCTTAATTATTTTTTGGTCCCAGCGCATCATAATTTTCTAAGCTTCCTATCAGCAAATAAAAATTTAGCCGAAACAAAGGTAGAAGTTTTGAAGTGGGAACTGGACACGTTGCTGCAGCAGGTGCCTAATTAGCTTGGATTGTCGTTAAGTAGGCTTCAGTACGTAGTACATTATTCCCAGGGACTGTAATTGAAGTCTCTATCTTTCATCAACACATGTTGTCCCACGAGTATTTGGCCGTTTTCTTGGTTTAGCGCTTCTTTTGATTATAATAATAATTTGGTCGTTTTCCATTAAT
The DNA here is from genome assembly GCA_009830355.1 of Cherax destructor. NCBI lineage: Eukaryota > Metazoa > Arthropoda > Malacostraca > Decapoda > Parastacidae > Cherax > Cherax destructor. Next base: position 135,701 of record WNWK01002152.1, on the reverse strand, counting down.
ACAACAACAATAATAATAATAATAATAATAATAATAATAATAATAATAATAATAATAATAATAATAGAAATAACTCTGGACACGATCTCACCAGCACAACTTACCAGACTACAATTGTGACGGCCAAAATTGCACCTGCTAACTGAAATTAGTCTTGCATCACGTTCAGGACACCCGTGTATACTATTAGTGATACATTCACCATTAGTAATGATAATACAAGTACCAACACATGTAACACCTTCACATTACACCTTTACTAAATAAGAACTACTAGTAAATATTATCTCGTTCGTCCTGTAAATCAGTTTTTAGATTTTGGGGTCATATATATATATATATATATATATATATATATATATATATATATATATATATATATATATATATATATATATATATATATATATAAATGGGGTCCACCTCTGGTACAAATTGTGGGACCCATAGCCTCGGAGAAGTGGATAAAAGGCTTCAAGGAAGAATATTTGGATTTCTTCCTGATGCCATTTGAATATTCCACTTCTCCTACCACCATCTTTATATATATATATATATATATATTATATATATATATATATATATATATATATATATATATATTATATATATATATATATATTATATATATATATATATATATATATTATATATATATATATATATATATATATATATATATATATATATATATATATATATATATATATATTATATATTATATATATATATATATATATATATATATATATATATATATATATATATATATATTATATATATATGATGGCGTCCACCTCTGTATATATTGTGGGACCCATAGTCTCGGAGAAGTGGATAAAAGGCTTCAAGGAAGAATATTTGGATTTCTTCCTGAAGCCATTTAAATATACCACTTGCCCTACCACCCCATCTTTTTATTTTTTTTTACCAATAGGTATATTTTATTACATATATGGAAAACTCATATATAAGCACACTTGTGGGCACAAAAAAGTATATTATACAGACAGCTTAGGGTAACGCGGTTTATGTTCTGGTGACCTGATTGGCCTGGAAATAATAGCCCTGAATACAAAAAAATACTCATTATACTAACTGTTCTATTTGGCACAGGAAGTTGTTACGTATAGTACTAGCCTACCGTATATGCCTTTAGTTCAGTTTACTGTGTAAGTTTCTGTGCTCGTTTTCTTAGTTTTGTTATCACAGAAAACTGGCTTCCCAGGAAAGGCGGATGCTGCTGGAATATGGTTTGTGTTCAGACCAGACAAGCACACCTAGATAAGATTTTCTTCGGATTTTTAACCCCGGAGGGTTAGCCACCCTGGATAACCCAAAAAAGTCAGTGCGTCATCGAGGACTGCCTCTTATTTCCATTGGGGTCCTCAATCTTGTCGCCCAGGATGCGACCTACACCAGTCGACTAACACTTAGGTACTTATTTGCTGCTAGGTGAACATGACAACAGGTGTAAAGAAACACGTCGAAATGTTTCCACCCCGCCGGGTATCGAACCCAGGCCCTCCGTGTGTGTGAAGCTAGAGCTTTAGCCACCGGGCCACTTGAGATCATCGCCCCCCTTCAATCCTCCAGCGGTCTTGTCCCCAGGTTGTAGGAGTAATTTAAATTATAACCAATCCTTGTTTTGGTTCGTATATTTACCTGGTTTTCTTGTCACATTTCGAGTCCTGCTGTGGAAGTAGAGATAGTGTTTGTAAATAATTTCAGTACAGAATGACAAATGACAGTTCTTTAAGTGAAGTTGACAATCTTTCTCTGCAGGTGAGTCGGCCGTGAAAGAAGTAACCAGCAGGCAGTCAACAAGCGCCCTTGACTACGCATTCCTACTCACTAATCCTCGTAAGTATAATAACCGATATGGTAGTAGTGTCAAATGATACTTTTCAATTTAATTTAAAATTTGGCAGGGAAGTGCTAAACTAAAGGCTGATGATGGTGAGTATCTTGTAACAAGTTCATTCTTTTATTTACAAACTTGGAATAATGTGATTGAGGGCTCCATGGGAATAATATTGTAAATATACGAGATAAATATTTTATTATAATAAATACAAATAATCGTTTCAGATGCATATAACATGCGTTCGACAACACGATAATTGTAATTATATGAAGCGTTGTAGGCTCGATCCTCTTTTGCTAATCGCAATGCAAGCAGATAATCTTAATATATTCACCTCATAATTGATCTCTCAGTCGAGGGGCGGGGAAATGGGCAATAGTTTGTAAACGATTGAAGAGCCATGGAAAAATGCAATTATATTTTAGTTAATACCGTGATAAGTGTAGGTGAGGTGTATAGAGCCTGCCTAGTATGGGCCAGTAGGCCTTAGGCAGTCAGAGCTCTATTAAAATGGGCCTTCAGAAACATTTTGAAGTATTTGAGAAAGACACACCATACAGTCACTATGACTGTATATTGGAAACGTTTAGATCCTGGGACTTTTCCAGTAAACATATCCTAGTGATTGCATTGTGTTTTCAATACTTGTCAGTATCGTATACTTTTATACCTTTTGAAGTATCTCATAATAAAAAAAATATAAATAATACTAAGAACCCTTAAGAATTATGAAAGCATAAAACATAGTGTTTTGAATTTGTGTTTAGTATAAGCTCATCGAAAATTCACTATTCCCAGTTGGCAATATTAATCCAGTCCTGACTGCAGTGCTCCACTAGTCTTTTAAACGCTGCGGTGTCCTTAACTGATTATTGATTTCTAGGACATGATCCCTTTAAGGGAATTGAACCTTGATTATCGCTTATTCCCCAGGTCGCTGTATGACCTCTACGGGTTTAGCGTTTCCCATGAATGTAATCCAGGCCTAATCATACCGTCTCTTGAAACTTTGTTAGTGTTTGCTGTTCAGCTTTTCCAGCAGCCATTCGTGCTTGTTCGAGCGAATTGATTAATGTCTACCTGTGAAAGTGATTAATAATTTAACCATGAACAACTTTTCAAAAGGTAATTAATAATAAGCACATACTTAGGTAATACTGAATTAGACCAGACAGTCACTGTTGGACATTACACAAGAAGCGTGCCAGTCTCGCGATTAGCGGCCGGAGGATCGAGCTGAATGACACACAGGTTTAGTGCTTCACATAAAGTAAAATTAATAGCAAATGCAATGAGAGCTTATTCCTGACTGTTTAGATGTGTATAGCACCTAGGCACATAAACACGGTATCGAAGGTTGAATTTTGCATGGTGTCCGTTACAAGTGCCCGAGATCCAGTATTGGCAGTACCTAGCAGACTGTAAGGACAGTAGTGGATATACTGTAGAGATTACGATGAAACGAGAGAGTTTAAGGGTGACCATTTGTGTGGTCTGTAGAGGGTGTTGATAACACTACCATAGCAGTGTTGTGTAGGTGTTGAAACACAGTACCAAAGCTGTGTTGTGTAGAGGCTGATGTATTGCATCAAAAGTGTTGATGCGCGCACGCACTGCACCATAGCAGTGTATCAGGTGTAAATTGACATCAGCACTCCAGTATACATTTTAACTGAGGCAGGGAATGACGCACTAGCCCTAAATTAGTTATTTAACAGGTGTCTACAGCAGTGGCACGCCCTACCCACTTAATTGATTTGTAATTATTTACACATTGGATGTGGCGCAGGCTATATCGCTTGTCTTATTGGCTTTATTGGATAAACTAATGAAAGTTAATCAGTTTTGTTAGATGTGGTCCAGGCAAATATTAATTGAATTAGAGGATCAGATAATTAAGTTTTTATTTGTTTGGTGTGGAATTGAATATTTAAAGTTTGAATTGTTCAGTGTAGGATGTAGAATCAGTCGAGGAAATCATTCACTGTTTATTGGTGGACTTGGTATCCAAATGTGTCATTGGATCATGAACTCTCTTTTTTAATTATTTAACTTTTATGGGGGGGGAGGCTATGACAAATGTCAATGGTTGACTCCAACCTGACTATTGCGAGTTATTGGTTGAGGTGGTGTTGGTAGGATGTTTGTTACTGGATTAATAATTAGGCAAAATCTCTTGGTAAGAGTGTCATTGCGACCCGTTCAGTGGTACTCGCGTATTTGCAGGGGTCGAGTCATAACTCATGGCCCCGTCCCTTAACTTATTTACCAGTTTCGCCGATTTCTGGCCTCCAGGGCCTGATCATTTCTACTCGTGAAACTATTATATTTGCATCGACCATATTAGAAAATATTCCCGACCTTGTATTAAAAAAATAATGAGAATCTGATATGAAACATAAGAGTTGAATGTACATACTCTTGACTGCAACTTCATTGAAGCTCAGACCTGCGAGCACACTGGTCCTGAACAGAAACAAAAGTGATAAGGATGTATTCAGCAAATTCATCTTCAATAATAAATACATAAACTGGGTTCTAAATCATTACCTTACTGAAATATGCTGGGAAGATACCATAAGTAACATGAATTTAAACCAGTCAGTCTAGAGGATGAGCTCAGTGGCACTAGAAGTATCCTCCAGACTCTCAGTTAAGAGAAGATGCACGTTAGAAAGATGCTCCCTCTATTGATGAAGACGAAGTTACTAAATTGCTCAAAGTCCTCATACTTTTTCTAGGGCGAAAGAGAAAATCTGCTTAAATGGGGACTAAGGAAAAGATGAATGCATCAGTAATAAAAAATACACCATCATACAGAATACAGTGGAGAGTGGGAGCAAAAAATCCTGGACAAAAACTACAAAGTATTAGTCTCTTATTTGAAGGAAATGGAACTTACACTGATAACAAAAAAAAAATGAGAGAAATACTGAAGTCGCGGTGGATAGTTTCTGATCAGCTGGGCCTTGGTGCCTATATTGGACTGAATGCATCTAGCGCTAACAACTAGGTTGACTAGGCCATCAATCAGAAGTCCTAGCCTAGAACACGGTCGCGAGGGTAGTGACCCCAGAAATCGTCTTCATTTAACCTTCGGGATAAATTAGGTGGTATAATATGGAGGGCAGTTCGGCTTTGGTCAATGCGACTGCGTATTAGATTATAATTTTGTTTTTGTCTGGGTGCACCTTGAATTCATTGTGATATGTACTTGGTTATAGTGTATCGAGCATGATCATGTTGAGGGATCTTAAGTAAGAACAAAACAGTGAGAGGCCTCACTGTTTTGTTTGATGTAGTTGGTGCTAGTGCGATTATTGATAGCTGTTTAGAGGCACTCACATACTCGTTTTTGGTTGGTTGCCATTGTAAATTTGTGTTTTAACGGACCAGTTAAGCACGACATGGCTGAGGGGAAATTGGTTGCACATACACGTCACACAAATCCCACTGACTATTTTAACACTGTCGAAATGCGTAGAGCGGACCTGTCGTTAATATTTAGTGTTGTTTTTAATGGCGTCTGACAGATTGTGGCATAAAACTGCTCTGGGATGTCAGTCGTATTACCGTTACTGTTTTGTTTATTATTTACCAATATTGGGTACACCCGCAGTGTGCGGATATGATAGTTTTCATTGTGGGAGCAAAAGTTAACTATGTTTCCCAGTCAAATTCTATTATACCTATTCTGTCAGTCTGAGCTGGGAGGATTCAGTGGGGCGATGAAAATATTGTCAGTTTTCCACTCTTTGTACAGTTATGAGAGCTTCAAATGTTTAGTTTCAGCAGAGCTGAAGTTATTTACTTGAGAATTAGTGTCAGGCTTCTGGGAGCTTTTATTAGAATTGGGTGCGTCTGCAGTGTGCTGGTACTCTATATGATACTTATATTGTGGGAAAGATGGGGGGAGGGGGATATATAGGGATAGAGGAAGAGGGTGAGTGATGAATGCAGTATGTGCGCGCCCCTGCATTTTAATAAAAAAAAAACTGCAAACTTCGTAAAATTATGGCATTGCTGTTTTTTTTTTTTTACCTCAACTTGGTTAGGGAGAGTTTGGAATATGCCTTTTGTTGTTAAACCTTAGCTTCCTTTATACTGTGCACAGTGTCCATGTGATGCTATGGTAGTGCTTCCCTGCGCCTGGATAGAGGGCAACAGTTTCATGTGGCGCCTCGTGCTTGCAGAAGTCTATGATTACCATGACTGATGAAGTTGAGGCTGTTGGCGCTCATATGGTGTTCTTGATCATCTTTTGACCCTTCTATAACGCTTCCTTCTATGCACTCACTCTTCCCTCCTGAATACTCGTTCTTCCCCTCCTGTGTACTCTCTCCCCTCTTATATACTCTCTGTATTCTTCAAGTTCTGGTATTCGTGTCGTTTTCGTCGTGTTTTAATATATTTTATATGAAGAGAGTTATGTTTATTGTCCACATAGTATGTGATTATTGCAGCGATACCTCACGTCTCCTCGTTTTCCCTAACGCCACGTTCTTCCCTCACGTCTCCTCGTTCCCCCTTGTTTCCTCTTTCATAATCCAACTTTAAGACGGTTCCTGTTTTATTCTCGGGTATTTTTCCTAATGCATCTAGTGGTGAAGAGGGAAGGATTGAAATGTTCCACGCTAACCTTTCCTACATCTAGTGGGGAAAGAGAAGGAGCAAGTCTAAAGTAACATTTCCTTTCCGAAGAGTTTTTAAGGAACTTTCCACTGGTCTGACATGGCTCCGAGTGAGTGGTTATGCGTCCAACATCCATAAAGTTTTGTTCCTCGTGACTTCTGTTAGCAAAATTTTTTTTTTTTAGAGTGGGGTTAAGGCTGATAACTCTATTGCTTTGGATTTGTTTTCAAGTATTGTTCAACTACATTTACTTCTTGATTCCGGTATTAATCGCCCTCACTGTTCAGTCCAAGACCAGGACTCCGGGTTGATGGTCTTGTTAGTTAGCTTGTTGGTGCTATTAGCACGCAGTCCACTATATGCACCATAACCCGGCTTATCGGGAATTGACTTAAGAAACTTGACAAATTAATGTCAGTGTGTTTCTCTGGAAACTGAAATATGCTAACTGTTAGTGGTTCTTAGGATCATCGCCAAGTGTATCCTGAATATAGGTAAAAGTTTGAGAGATTTATTCACAATCTTACGTGTCCATGAGACAACAAGAGAAGACTAGCAATATTACCATAGAGTAAAATATTTAACCGGCTTCTGTTTCATACTTGGGGGACATAACTTTAGCCCATAGTAAACACGTTTAATATTTATACCATTGTCCTTGCCTTATCTTTGTTAGGGATACAGCGTTAAACTGTACAAAACTTTTCTTTCATTTTTACAGGAATTAATAAAGTTAAGATTACAACGTTAGCAGCTTCGTAAAGCATTAATATCAGGGCTTCTTATTAAGGAAGATTTACGGTAGGATGATAGTAAACATGTTTCAGGCCGGTCTGTGTGTTTCAGTGTTGCACAAGACTAAGTTCTTGGACCTATTCAGTTTCTATGTAAAGGAATTATGTGGGAAAATCGGACCCTTTCATGTTGATGCAAAACTGCTGAGGAGGATAAGACAGACGGGACTGCAAGATACTTCAGGAGGACTCGAACAGGATACACCAGTGGTCCAACAAATGACTACGGGACGTCAACCCCAACAAATACATGGTGATGATGATGGGAACAAAAAAGTTAGAGGCTGGAGGCAGCATACTACCTGAAATAGAGGGAACTTGGACTTGGGAGTGGGCATCACACCCAACTTCTCACCTGAGGTAAACACAGTAACAGCGGCGGCATACGTAATGCTGGCAAATATAAGAATTACTTTCAGAAATCTGAATAAGGAGTCATTAAAAGAACTGTACAAGAAACGATAGAGCGAGTCCAGGATTATTTGGCTTAATTAAATCTTAAACTCATGAGGCATACAGGAAAAAAAAGAGAAAGCACAGAGGTTTGGTGCAAGGTTGAACCCTGAAGTAAATGTTCTTTAAATCAGAGAAAACATTTAGACAAGGTAGAATGGGGCATTGTCTTATGAGGGTACAGAACAAGGGAAGACATGGAAATGTGGTTCATTTGATGCAGAAGCAATTAAAAATTTTCACTGAGGGTAGTATGTAGAAGGCATTATAAAGAAATGCAATAGAAGGTATCTCCACCCGAGTTTAAAATATGAGAGACAGCACAAAGGAGCTCAGGAAGTAAGAGACACCAGATAATGATAAAGTTGGGATGCAAGATCAGGAGCTTAGCACTAGCCCGCAGAACTGGGAGAATACGTATACACGCACGTACACACGCACGTTTATTTAGTCGTAGTTCAGAGAAATGTCAAGTAGATAGCAAGCTAAATATATTACTGACAAATTATCTTGCTTTTGAGACCTACACTTATGATTGCTTCCAGCAGTTCTTGGCAAATTAGGCCTTGCTAGTGTGATTACATATTAAGACTGCTCACATGATTTACAAGGCACCAGGTATGAGACGCTGGGTATGCTTTTTGTGCTTAATACCTGAGTAGTACTGCTGCTTCCAAGATAACATGTAATTAATTAAAATATTTTGTCTAACCGGAAATTGATATATTTCGTGTATTTTCTTGGCGTAATTCTGCTTCAGTGGAGCGTTGTAACTGGTGGATGCATCTGGTTGCTGCTGCTGTTTCCGCTACGACGAGCATTAAAATGTTGACTTCGGCAGTGGATATAATTGATTAGCATTGCAAATTGCATGCAAATGAACTTAGAGCATTGCAATGCCAGACAGGATATATATAGTATAGAAGCTTCTAGCAGTACCATTTTCTCTTGCAGAGAAAGGAGTTATTTATATTGTTCTCTGCAGTGATTTACTCATTATGTAATCAACACATTATTAGAGACCTGAGTAACATCAGATCCTGAGGTGTGACCTTTATTAATGATATTTAGTGAAAATGTACTCTAGGAAGCTACATAGCCAGAGAAGTTGGAAGAGTTCCTGATCAGCTTGGCTGTGGTGCTTAAGCTTGACTTCTTATCACTACATCTTCAGGTTTTCGACCAAGAGGCTTGGTCTGGGACCGGGCTGCGTGGGCGATGACCCCAGAAATCAACCAGAGGTAAACGCATTAATAATAAGAGAATCAGGAAGCCGCAATTGCAAAAGTGACGAGTTCTTGTCTTAAGAAAGGGAATAACAATTAACGTATTATAAGAAAAGAATACATGAAATATAAAAGGCATATTTAAAGTGACTATATGAAGCAGTCATTAAAGAAGATAAAAGACTCCTGTTAGATACTGTACTCAAGCTGTGTATGAACACCTGCACACTCACCTTCAATAGATTTCAGTAAGATTCAGTAAGACTGGAAGTAGTACAAGTATACTATACGTGAGAGCTACACCCGAACACATTACTCAGTATTATATATAGATAGCACCTATACAACCCGTTGTATACAAATATATTGAAACACACTGAATTACATAAGTGTTTCCTAGGTTGGTCCTCTGAGGCTTTGAGCTACAGCTGTCCTTTGATTTCTGATTCCTGTGTGCATGATGACCCAGGCATCATTGGATATTTGCTATTAAGTCATGTTTCTTGATGGTTCAGGTTGTGTAATTATTGATATGGTACATGGTAAGGCTGGGGGACCACTTCTCAGGCTCACACTGATACCAACTCCTTGTTGTCAGTCTTCACCAGCTGTCAAATCATGCATGACTTCACAGTTGTTAAACACTGTCCAGGTGTAGGTCTACCTTCCTATTGTCTATTCTGCGGCCCAGTCTCAGACCAGAGCTCCTGGTTGATGACCTGATCATTCAGGCAGTTGATGCTAGCAGCACGCAGTCCAGCATGGGGCACTACCTATTTCATGTTAATATAAACAGTATTTTTTAGGTTGAACAGTAGATTACATATCTGTAAGGTATCAGTCAGCTTAATAAAATGTGAAAGACCACTGTACATTTTGTCACTGATATATCTAATCGAAAAAATGAAGCGGTTAGTGTAACTTGAGTATAATGTGGATTTACTTTAATATCGTAAATATCCTTACGATATTATCTAAAATTGTCTGGCTCTCATTGATCAAATTTAGTAGTGTGGTTATTAATCTTTTTTACCTGCATAGAGAGTCCTGGAGACCATCGTCCCCGCGACCCGCTTCCAGACCAGGCCTTCCTGACGAGGGTGCTATTAGTGGGGGTGTTGGTGCTGGCTGTATTGAGAATGGTGTCAGCCTGGCTGGTAGGCACGAGGACACCTATATTGATTGTTGCTTGTGTGGCATTCCTTCCTCTCTCTCAACCGTGTCCCTCGTCTGACCTGCTCACCTCTGTTCATTCATTCTGCTCATGTGAAAATATTTCCAAGAGTTCCCCATGCAAGCCTCGATGTGACCTTGAAATGTTATTTTTGAGCTCCGAAATGTAAAGTCAGGCAGGGCTATATTAAAATTAATTGGAGTTGGTAGAGAGGCTGAGAAGAGGTAGCGGCAGCTTTGGGGAATCCGTCTCCCCCTCCTCCCCTTGCGAAGGCTGCAGTGTTGGCACCTGCATGTTAGCGGTGAAGAGTTAAGTGAACGTTAAAGAGTTAAAGACTTTTAAACATCTTTCATATATAAGTGGAATTACTAACAGACTCCTAGTTGTCTTCAGGAGAACTGGGCTAGTTCCTCTTGTAAGTTTCTCATCAGCTGAGCTATAGTGCCTACAAGCCACACAGTCCGGCTGATCGTTCACCGACTTAAGGTATTTGATCTGTCCAGTTCCCTCTTGAAGACAACCAGGGGTCTATATTATGAACCATGCAGATAGTAGTTTAGTAAAATAGCAACCATTCAGGTAAGTACTGCTGTCGTACTATACGAGTGAGACATGTTTTGTACTCTGCCAGATAGCAGGTAAATCTTGTAAACTACTATTCGTTCAGTTTACTCAACTTTAATGTTCTATACATTTTTAATTTTAATTAGTTTTTATCTGTAATGTTTCTTTCTTAATTTCACGTGCCTGGTCTGAAACCGGGCCGATGTGACGATGATCCCAGAACCATTAACATCTGTTAATAGATATAAATTCTTTGGGGTGGGGAGGTACTAGGGTACCTTCACCCTGTCCTTGTTAATTTTTAAAACCTGGAATGTATAGCGAATGAGGCCTGAGGTGCCGTAATTAAACTCGTGAATTTATCACTTTTATGGAGCATGTGTTTACAAAGCCCGTGTACCAGGGATAAAAGCTGACTTTTATTTATAGCCGTGTATAAAACAAGGTATTTAAATGTGTGTCCAGTTAAAAGCATGTTTTAATAGTTATTAGTTTAATACTGTGTAAAGTATACTCTCTCTAATAATTATTAGTTTAGTATATATGTAAATTATGCTGTCTTGTCTGGTGTAAATGAAAATATTTCGTTGTCACCATTATTATTTTATGATTGCTTGTCCAAATATATAGTAAATGATGGTAGTGCTTTTGTTACTTAAGGTCGTCATATATGAAGAGTTTTATATTTACATGTCTAATTAGGTGGTCACAGAAAACAGTGACAGTCTGGTATTTGCCTCATAGGTGGCTGCTGAAGTGAAGGTGAACGTCTGTTTTTTTTTTTTTTTATCAGTTATGACCTCAGGTGGTTACTGTGAAAAGAAGTCTAACGTTAAAAAAGTAAACTATTTATGTAATCTTTTATAATGTGACGAGCTCATACCTTCCCCAGTTCATCAAAGTTTCAGAGTTCAAACTCTGCAAACCAAAATTGCATTTTTCCGTGCGCACCCGCCAACCTTCTTGCTCCTTTGCTTACCTGCCTGCATTATCCACAGCATGGTTTTCCAGGTTGCAGAATTGCTTGCTTCTCTTATTGATTCTTATCCTTTTTCTGTCTGGCATTGATTTTGGGTATTCAGGTTGATAATGAAATATTCGGAATTGGGTAACAGTTAGGTCTGCTACCATTAAAATTTGTATTGTTCTACGTGGTGTGTGTGTGTGTGTGGAGGTTTGTGGGATCATCACTCCCCCTATGGTTGACGGCCTGTCATTGAAGCTGTTAGTGCTCCAGACACTACAGTCGCTTCCGCACTTAGTATGTATTTCACTATACTATATCATCCTGGCTTTACACGGACCTACTCTCAGCAAGGCTCTACAATCTACATGAACCTAGTTTCAGCTGGGCTTTGTTAAAGCCCTCACTTTTCGAGGCTGTAAAGCCTCAAAAAGTGAATGCTTTTCTCTACATTATTCAGTCTTTCTCATTAATATTTGCTCTCGCTGTGTACCTTCGTTGTGAAATGGATATGGATGTTCACATGATCATTGCCAGCAGTTACGTCGGATCTGATGTTCTTGTTTCACCTCAGGAGTAGTATAGAAAAAAATCTCATTGTGTGGGTGTGGCGTGCCAAACTTTAATGGCTTTTTGCATGATTGTAATACGTGTGAGAAAGTTGTGTGTGTCTGGGAGACGTGCAGGAAAGAGCTCTCAAAGTTTACACATTACGTCCCCACACTCGGCACAAAGATGGTCCCTTGTTGCATGCTAGTCTACTCCAGATTCAGGCACCCGTACGTCTTGCCTCTCACTCACTCTCTACTCTAGTGAAACTTTTGTGTATCTGCTTTAGTGCGCGTCTTCTACATCATCTATCTACCGTAGTTTTTCCTTGTGTTTTAATGTGCAGGTATTTATAACATTCCCAAACATAGGTGATAAACGAGAAATTCGGTAAGATTGATTATTAATTATTATGATTATTATTTACATTAGTAATAGTATATTCGTGGAAAGTGTTAAATCCGCAGGGGTCATACAGTGCCTGGAGAATGGGAAGTAATGGGGTTAAATTCAAAAAACGGAATTACAACGTCCCTTTATTAGATCAAGATCCCATTACAGGCATCAAGGCACGCCCTCTGAAGGGTAGGTGTTCAAGAAATCAGCTAGTAAACAAAGTGCCCGATCAGCCGGGGTGGGACGGTTATGTGGGCCTGAGAGCCGTAGCCGTCTAGCACCAACAACCTGGTTAACCAGGCATTCATTGGGGAAGCCTAGTCCCAGGCTTGGCTGTAGAATAATTTTCGAGGCTGGTCACTGGTATACCGTAGTGGGAATCCCTTCCCTCTTCTATGGTAATGCCAGCTAACACACACGCTTGACAGTTTATGTTAATAAATAAATGTGTGTGTACTCACACCTGAATAACTCTCACGTGTATCGCACACACGTGTATCGCACACACATGTATCGCACAATATGTGAATGAAAAACACGATGCCCCATGAGTACCTTTACCAAGAATAATTATTTTTATACTTAGCTTTGTGAAGCGACTAACACCGCACCGTGTACATTGTGAAGCGTGTAGTGTGATCACCGCACCGTGTACGTTGTGAAGCGTGTAGTGTGATCACCGCACCGTGTACGTTGTGAAGCGTGTAGTGTGATCACCGCACCGTGTACATTGTGAAGCGTGTAGTGTGATCACCGCACCGTGTACGTTGTGAAGCGTGTAGTGTGATCACCGCACCGTGTACATTGTGAAGCGTGTAGTGTGATCACTGCACCATGTACATTGTGAAGCGTGTAGTGTGATCACCGCACCGTGTACATTGTGAAGCGTGTAGTGTGATCACACCGTGTACGTTGTGAAGCGTGTAGTGTGATCACCTCACCGTGTACGTTGTGAAGCGTGTAGTGTGATCACCGCACCGTGTACGTTGTGAAGCGTGTAGTGTGATCACCGCACCGTGTACGTTGTGAAGCGTGTAGTGTGATCATCGCACCGTGTACGTTGTGAAGCGTGTAGTGTGATCACCGCACCGTGTACGTTGTGAAGCGTGTAGTGTGATCGCACCATGTACATTGTGAATCGTGTAGTGTGATCACCGCACCGTGTACGTTGTGAAGTGTAGTGTGATCACCGCACCATGTACATTGTGAATCGTGTAGTGTGATCACCGCACCGTGTACGTTGTGAAGCGTGTAGTGTGATCACCGCACCGTGTACATTGTGAAGCGTGTAGTGTGATCACCGCACCGTGTACATTGTGAACCGTGTAGTGTGATCACCGCACCGTGTACGTTGTGAAGCGTGTAGTGTGATCACCGCACCGTGTACGTTGTGAAGCGTGTAGTGTGATCACCGCACCGTGTACATTGTGACTCAGTGATCACGCACCGTGTACATTGTGAAGCGTGTAGTGTGATCACCGCACCGGTACATTGTGAAGCTGAGTGTGATCACCGCACCGTGTACATTGTGAAGCGTGTAGTGTGATCACCGCACCGTGTACATTGTGAAGCGTGTAGTGTGATCACCGCACCGTGTACATTGTGAAGCGTGTAGTGTGATCACCGCACCGTGTACATTGTGAAGCGTGTAGTGTGATCACCGCACCGTGTACATTGTGAAGCGTGTAGTGTGATCACCGCACTGTGTACATTGTGAAGCGTGTAGTGTGATCACCGCACCGTGTACATTGTGAAGCGTGTAGTGTGATCACCGCACCGTGTACGTTGTGAAGCGTGTAGAGTGATCACCGCACCGTGTACGTTGTAAACGTGAAGTGTGATCACCGCACCGTGTACATTGTGAAGCGTGTAGTGTGATCACCGCACCATGTACATTGTGAAGCGTGTAGTGTGATCACTGCACCTTGTATGTTGTGAAGCGTGTAGTGTGATCACCACACCGTGTACATTGTGAAGCGTGTAGTGTGATCACCGCACTGTGTACATTGTGAAGCGTGTAGTGTGATCACCACACCGTGTACATTGTGAAGCGTGTAGTGTGATCACCGCACCGTGTACGTTGTGAAGCGTGTAGTGTGATCACCGCACCGTGTACGTTGTAAACGTGTAGTGTGATCACCGCACCGTGTACATTGTGAAGCGTGTAGTGTGATCACCGCACCATGTACATTGTGAAGCGTGTAGTGTGATCACTGCACCGTGTACGTTGTGAAGCGTGTAGTGTGATCACCACACCGTGTACATTGTGAAGCGTGTAGTGTGATCACCGCACCGTGTACGTTGTGAAGCGTGTAGTGTGATCACCGCACCGTGTACGTTGTGAAGCGTGTAGTGTGATCACCGCACCGTGTACATTGTGAAGCGTGTAGTGTGATCACCGCACCGTGTACGTTGTGAAGCGTGTAGTGTGATCACCGCACCGTGTATGTTGTGAAGCGTGTAGTGTGATCACTGCACCGTGTACATTGTGATCACCGCACCGTGTACGTTGTGAAGCGTGTAGTGTGATCACCGTACTGTGTACATTGTGAATCGTGTAGTGTGATCACCGCACCGTGTACGTTGTGAAGCGTGCAGTGTGATCACCGCACCGTGTACATTGTGAAGCGTGTAGTATGATCACAGCACCGTGTACATTGTGATCACCGCACCGTGTACGTTGTGAAGCGTGTAGTGTGATCACCGTACTGTGTACATTGTGAAGAGTGTAGTGTGATCACCGCACCGTGTACATTGTGAAGCGTGTAGTGTGATCACCGCACCGTGTACATTGTGAAGCGTGTAGTGTGATCACCGCACCGTGTACATTGTGAAGCGTGTAGTGTGATCACCGCACCGTGTACATTGTGAAGCTTGTAGTGTGATCACCGCACCGTGTACATTGTGAAGCGTGTAGTGTGATCACCGCACCGTGTACATTGTGAAGCGTGTAGTGTGATCACCGCACCGTGTACGTTGTGAAGCGTGATCACCGCACCGTGTACATTGTGAAGCGTGTAGTGTGATCACCGCACCGTGTACATTGTGAAGCGTGTAGTGTGATCACCGCACCTGTACATTGTGAAGCGTGTAGTGTGATCACCGCACCGTGTACATTGTGAAGCGTGTAGTTGATCACGCACCGTGTACATTTGAAGCGTGTATGTGATCACCGCACCTGTACATTGGAAGCGTGTAGTGTGATCACCGCACCGTGTACATTGTGAAGCGTGTAGTGTGGTGTTTACTTAAAAAAACAAAGCAGCAAAGTGATATGCACAAACGCTAACAGATTTGCAAGAAAAACTAAAGAAAACATTATAAAGGCATGAGGACTCATGAGATACGCCTCTGCATATACAAAGACGGTATTGACGTCGTATATTCTGAATAGCTGCAAGTGCGCTGAAAAAGTGATAATGGCGGCGGCCATAATCACTGGGATACAAAGCCAGTCGTAGCACCATGTAAATAAATTCAATGTAAACAGCAAATCCGTCAGTGAATAACCTTTATTGAAACAATTGCAGCAGCAACAACAATAAGTGCAGCAGCAACAACAAGAAGTGCAGCAGCAGCAGCAGCAACAAGTGCAGCAGCAACAACAACAATAAGTGCAGCAGCAACAACAACAATAAGTTCAGCAGCAACAACAACAATAAGTTCAGCAGCAACAGCAAGTACCAAATGCAACAGCAGCATAATCGCAACAGCAGCAGTAAATGCAGCAACAGCAGCAGTAAATGCAGCAACAGCAGCAGTAAATGCAGCAACAGCAGCAGTAAATGCAGCAACAGCAGCAGTAAATGCAGCAACAGCAGCAGTAAATGCAGCAACAGCAGCAGTAAATGCAGCAACAGCAGCAGTAAATGCAGCAACATGAACAGCAGCAGTAAATGCAGCAACATGAACAGCAGCAGTAAATGCAGCAACATGAACAGCAGCAGTAAATGCAGCAACATGAACAGCAGCAGTAAATGCAGCAACATGAACAGCAGCAGTAAATCAGCAACATGAAACGCAAAGCAGCATGAACAGCTAAATGCAGCAACATGAACAGCAGCAGTAAATGCAGCAACATGAACAGCAGCAGTAAATGCAGCAACATGAACAGCAGCAGTAAATGCAGCAACATGAACAGCAGCAGTAAATGCAGCAACATGAACAGCAGCAGTAAATGCAGCAACATGAACAGCAGCAGTAAATGCAGCAACATGAACAGCAGCAGTATCAACATGACAGCAGCGTAAGCAGCACATGAACAGCAGCAGTAAATGCAGCAACATGAACAGCAGCAGTAAATGCAGCAACATGAACAGCAGCAGTAAAGCAGCAACTGAACAGCAGCAGAAATGCAGCAACATGAACAGCAGCAGTAAATGCAGCAACATGAACAGCAGCAGTAAATGCAGCAACATGAACAGCAGCAGTAAATGCAGCAACATGAACAGCAGCAGTAAATGCAGCAACATGAACGCAGCAGTAAATGCAGCAACATGAACAGCAGCAGTAAATGCAGCAACATGAACAGCAGCAGTAAATGCAGCAACATGAACAGCAGCAGTAAATGCAGCAACATGAACAGCAGCAGTAAATGCAGCAACATGAACAGCAGCAGTAAATGCAGCAACATGAACAGCAGCAGTAAATGCAGCAACATGAACAGCAGCAGTAAATGCAGCAACATGAACAGCAGCAGTAAATGCAGCAACATGAACAGCAGCAGTAAATGCAGCAACATGAACAGCAGCAGTAAATGCAGCAACATGAACAGCAGCAGTAAATGCAGCAACATGAACAGCAGCAGTAAATGCAGCAACATGAACAGCAGCAGTAAATGCAGCAACATGAACAGCGTAAATGCAGCAACATGAACAGCAGCAGTAAATGCAGCAACATGAACAGCAGCAGTAAATGCAGCAACATGAACAGCAGCAGTAAATGCAGCAACATGAACAGCAGCAGTAAATGCAGCAACATGAACAGCAGCAGTAAATGCAGCAACATGAACAGCAGCAGTAAATGCAGCAACATGAACAGCAGCAGTAAATGCACAACATGAACAGCAGGCAGTAAATGCAGCAACATGAACAGCAGCAGTAAATGCAGCAACATGAACAGCAGCAGTAAATGCAGCAACATGAACAGCAGCAGTAAATGCAGCAACATGAACAGCAGCAGTAAATGCAGCAACATGAACACAGCAGTAAATGCAGCAACATGAACAGCAGCAGTAAATGCAGCAACATGAACAGCAGCAGTAAATGCAGCAACATGAACAGCAGCAGTAAATGCAGCAACATGAACAGCAGCAGTAAATGCAGCAACATGAACAGCAGCAGTAAATGCAGCAACATGAACAGCAGCAGTAAATGCAGCAACATGAACAGCAGCAGTAAATGCAGCAACATGAACAGCAGCAGTAAATGCAGCAACATGAACAGCAGCAGTAAATGCAGCAACATGAACAGCAGCAGTAAATGCAGCAACATGAACAGCAGCAGTAAATGCAGCAACATGAACAGCAGCAGTAAATGCAGCAACATGAACAGCAGCAGTAAATGCAGCAACATGAACAGCAGCAGTAAATGCAGCAACATGAACAGCAGCAGTAAATGCAGTAACATCAACAGAAGCAGTAAATATTACATAAACGGAAACAAATACAACAACATTTCAACAGCAGCAGTAAATGCAGCAACATCAACAGAAGCAATAAATATTACATAAACGGAAACAAATACAGCAACATTTCAACAGCAGCAGTAAATGCAGCAACATCAACAGCAGCAGTAAATGCAGCAACATCAACAGCAGCAGTAAATGCAGCAACATCAACAGCAGCAGTAAATGCAGCAACCTCAGAAGCAATAAATATTACATAAACGGAAACAAATACAGCAACATTTCAACAATACATCCAGAAACATTTAGGCAGTAATCTAGCAGCACTCTAGTGATTAATCCAGCATCATTCAAATAAATCTAGCAGCGCTCAATACATCCAACGGCATTAAGTAATCCAGAAATATTCGGTCAGTAAATCCAACAGCATAAAACTGAAGCAATAAGTGCAGCAAGACTACAGCGGGATTACATGGAGCAACAATTTCATAAGCAGCAGGCTGGGATATCCTGTGTAATTTAGCGTTGTGTATTGTCCTGGGAACACTGTAAATGCTCCATGCTGTCTGCCGCCACCAGCTGAGACGCGGTGTTATCTTGAGTTAGGGAAGACAGCCTTAGAATTGTGGTTGGGGTGCAAGGGTAAGGCTGGGGTGCAGGTGTCAGACGGGTGTCGGGGTTCAGGGGGAAAGCTGCAACTCCCTTTTAATAAACATATGACAAGCCTGAAATATTTAAGGCCTATGGAGAGCCTAGGCACAGGCGTCTTCCCAAAGCTGCTCAAAGGTGCCAATAAAAGTCACAAACTAGAGTCGGCTATAGTCGGACGACAATGACGTCACCGTTCAAAATCTTTGAGAAGAGCAGTAGGAAGCAAGATTACTGAGCACGTGTAATCACAATAAACAACCCAGGACAGCAGCTGTTGAAATTAAACCAAGAAGCTCCTTTCCTCCTAGCTGGTAGACACTGTCTCATGGTTTTGAATGCACTGCAAGACAAACAACATAGCGTATTTTATTAAGAGTTTTCGAAAACACTCAAGCAGTGTGGCCTTTGTAAACAAGCTTGTAAAATTTCTGAAAATTGAAAAGTTTAGTTACGTGCGGCCATCAGTAACAGCCTCGTTGATCAGGCCCTGATCCACCAGGAGGCGTTGATCCCCGGAATGCCCTGCAGGTAGGTGTGTAACTTACCATTAAACTGGATCCATGTTATAGTGATTTAAACCAAAGTTTAGTCTGCATGACGACTCCAGCCTCACGAAGATTCTTGTGGATGATGTGTTATCATTTAAGATTTTTTTTATGAATATTCAACACTGCCTTTGTTTAAAAAAGTTATTGAATTGACACATCTGTGTCCAACCGGTGCTCAGTTCAGAATTTTTCTTTCCTTTTTTCTTTCCTCTTTCTCTCTCCACTCTCAAAAAAGTGAGGCATTGGCCCTCTAAGCTTTTACCCGTCTCATAACCTGATATAGTTTGGATAAGTTGATAATATATTTACATTTGAAAAGATGTCCCGGTATGTTTTTTTCCCTCGATTTTTAGATAGGATCAAGTACATAGTGCCCAGGATGACATTCAAGGCTGGATAGGAAGTATTGTACATAAAGACATTAAAACATTTATTGAGGAAACGTTTCGCCACGACTAGCATTTTCAGTTCTAATCAAGTCACTCGTGGTGAAACGTTTCCTCAATGAATGTCTTGAATTGTTTGTGTTTTTATCTACTTCATATTGAAGGTTAAACAGGAGGTTGAAGATACACTACCAGTCTTGCATGGACGGTATAGTGTGTTGATAGTTAAGGGAAGAAACACACACATGTAATTATCTTGATTACTTACCAGTCATTCGGATCAAGAAAGAAATTTGCTCTTATTTGTTTGAGGGTTCTATACGTATTTGTAATCCCCTGTTGACTAGAAGACATTGAACAGATACTGAACCAATTGAACTTTAAAGCTTAAATGTTGCTAGGAAAAAAACAGTCAAATCTTCCATTGTAATTCTTTAAAATTAACGTTTTTAACAGGGTATGAAGATAAGCGAATCTATTATAAATATATTCCAAACTTTTAATAGTTTCCCTGGATAGAGGATACCAGATCCATGAGATTAAGCTTTGTGACGGCTAATACCTCAGGCTTACCCTGAGGCAGTTGGCTTACTTCCTCTTTGAGAGGTGGCATCACCATCATAATATAGGCAGACACTTCGCTGAAGTGAAGAGGGCCCCTGGATGCAGCCCTTAATGTATTTATCTTTTTGATTATTTTCCCAAATAGGTAATTTTTTTTACACACACACACACACACACACGCACGCACACACACGCCCCCGGTGGTCTGGTGGTAAAGCTCTCGCTTTACACACGGAGGGCCCGGGTTCTATTCCCGACGGGGCGGAAACATTTCGAAGTGTTTCCTTACACACACACACACACACATACAACAGGCCTAGTGTCTAATCGATATGTGCCTAGGACAAAATGGTAACTAACACACACACACACACACACACACACACACATATATACATATATATCGGGGAACGGGTGGGGGCTTGAACCCATAAATAGTCCTAAAACTCAGAGTAGTGCACTAACCACTGTACCAGCTTTCTCTAATAAGATTCATCCAACTAGGTATATTTATATACAGCATAGGGAGGTTAACAGGGGCCACAACTTTGACCACAAATCCCTCAGCCACGCTGGTATGGGATTAGTCTGCAAAAACCTGCATTTGTGGTTACAGTGGTGGCCCATGTTAACTTTCCCATGGTGTATAGAAATGTACCTAATTGGATGAATCGTAGTTGGTCAAGTGGTTAGCACACTGGCCTGAGAGTTTTAGAACTCACTTGCCACTGGTTCACTCTCCACCCGTTTCCTGATTTATTTGCAATTGTGTTATTACGATTTCGTGAATCAAATAGTGTGTGTGTGTGTTTTAGTTGGGGATCTGTGTAACAGTGATATAATGATATCTAGGCAGCTGGATCACGCAAGGAATGACAAGTTTCTATACTGTTGTCCTCCATCCTGCTATTTTACCTGAATGATACCCGAAAATGAGCCATGGGGATTGTTGTAGGTTGGCCTGGTCACCGCCAGATGGAGAGACCCTGGATGAGTAGACGTGCCACACCCCAACTCTGGGTTAGACTTTATTCTGGGCTCACTCATTGTTCATTTTGTTACTTCACTCACTATTTCACAATGCTTTAGCTTACTAATAACATTAGATAAGTGTGTTTTTTTATGTTTAAGAGCATGACTTACCGGAATCCTGTATACGCTGTGACAGGTGTATTGATTGCTGCTAGGCAGGTGTTTGCAGTATTTCGTAAATCTTCATCTGGTCAGAGGCTAGCGCTAGGATGGCACAGCCACTTTGTCTCAACAATTGCTTTCTCCCATGGCGTCCCCGTCCTTCCTCTTCGAGAGTTTTCTACCCTGGAGCAACATGCAAAATTGAAGACACTGATAAAAAGAGCAGAGGTAGAAGTGTGTACAGGAGGGCCCCGCTTATACAGCAGGTTAGATTTTGGGCTACTGCTATAAAGCTAAAGTCGTTGTAAAGTGAACACACTTTTTTCCCTTTCAAATACATATAAAAGCCTGATAACATGTCTACACCATCATATAGTAAGTGGGCAATAGAGCCAGGCCTACAAAATACATATACAGTACACGCATTACTTACCTTAAAATATTTTTGTCCTTATAGTGAGTGGTGAATATATTTATTGTAGGAAGTCTGAATAAATGAAGAATGGGTATAATTGAAAACCGCTGCATTAGCGAAACGCTGTAAAGTGGGGCCTACCCGTATAGAAGAAAAAATGCAGAGGGCAAAATAATAGTACATTTATGGTGTGGATGGATAATGAATGTGTAAAATTGCGGATTATAGCCTCAGAAAATGTCATGTGATTTTTAAAAGTATTTTGAAAACGACAAAGGAATGGTGAACGACGTAGTCATCCTGGGAGAACAAGTTCACGGCTTCAATGACTTAATAAAACTGTGATGCAAGTCTTCAAGCTCTGAATGATCTGTGATTCTGTTTTTATAGTTTAGCAAAATTGCATACATTAGCAATATGTTGCTACCCTGTTCTTTATGATAATTACGCAATGGGAACGAAAGACAGCTATATTTCACAGGACATGCAAGGAAAGAAGGGGTCATAGGACATTCTGAGAGATGTGGGGGGTGGGGGGTTCATAGGAACTCACCCCCCCCCCTTCTTGAGAGATTAGATAATGTGGGTGAAGGGGTCATAGAGCCCCCTCCGTCAGAGACAGTGTAGGTGGAGTTGTCGTGGGGGCCCCCTGAGAGAAGATGCAGAATTGCAGATGGTTCCTAATCATGGTCTCGGGGGATGTTTATCCAGGACAAGGATGGTGGCTCCCACCGCGGTGCTCACACTGCCACGCCCACATGCCTTCATTAGCGCACTGGCACCGTCAGCCACTCACGTTGCATTCTTCAATGCAAGGTAATGTTTACACTCACTTGCACTAAACCAGCAAGCACCATGCCAAAAGAAAATACCAGATTTAGTTGACATATAAATCTGCCATGAATATTGTGATTCATGATAGGGCAGCATAGGGAGTAGTGAATGGGTGAGAGGGAGGGCAGTGTGAAGGACAGTGGGTGAATGACGGAGAGGCTACTATAAAAGGGAGGGTTGGAGAGAGCAGTGTGAAGGAGGGAGGCCATATATCTTCCACCAATGTTCGATCAGTCTATCCTTATCTGCCTTGCCAATTTCTCTTAAAATTTTGTACTTGGTAATCACGTCTTTAGAGTGGTTGCTGGATCATTACATGGTTTTAGATGCATTAAAGACGGACAAATTGTAATTGTACTGTAGTATACATAAATTTTGCAAAAGTCTTTGAAACTTAATAGTGTAATAATTCACAAAATGTGCAAAATGAATAAATAGAAAAGTGGGCTGATGGATGTTAAACTTTTTAGCAAATAGACCCCAAAGAAAAGTCAGCAAAGTAAAATCAGAGACTGCCACTGTGAAAAACTTTATTCTAAAGTCATAATACTTCCTCCATTTCTTTCTTGTTCACAATTCCGATAGACACAAGTCATTACACTCATCATTTGCAGACGATACTAGAATTTGTGAATAGCATCCATTGGGGGCAGCAGATCTCCAAGCTAATATAATGCTCTAACTTATGTTGTCCCGGCCGGGTGGAAACGTTGGGCATGCTTCCTTACACCTGCTGCCCCAGTTCACCTAGCAGTAAGTAGGTACCTGGGTGTTAGTCGACTGTTGTGGGTGGCATCCTGGGAAGGGGGTATACCTCTGATAGGGCTGGGCTTTGAAATGAGCTGAGGTAGGATAACTGCTCTTAGCCTGTAAAATTGATCTCTGTAAAAAAATAAATGTGAATCATTGTGTTTAGAAATCTTGCTTAAAACTTTTAAAGATTTTGATGTATGACATCAGTGCTTTTGGGCTGTTTTGCGATTGCTTTACTGTCCCTTTTGTGGGAGTGGGGCTCTTTCGAGAATCCGTCGCCATAGGATTTTTAGGGGACTTGATAATTGGGTATGTCAAATTATTGGTATCTGTGGGTAATGGCTACTTTCGATATCAGCATCGCCTTTAAATTGAGTATCGGCATCGGCCAAAAAATTTGTATCCCATCGCTGATTGGATTCGATATTGGCCTAAAATTGAGTATCGGTATCAGTGTCGGCAATTTTTTTTTATATCGTCTCATTACGACCTTTTTTTGCAATTCTTTATGAATATGAAGCTTCACGAGTGTATTACACACTCATGGAGCTAACTTGATTACCTAGACTTTTTGCACGTGTGCTTGATCAGGTGTGGGTTCTACACTTCGGCCACATACCCCATTGTTGGCCTAATATATGCAATGAATAATGCTCTGAAAAAGTCCTTGTTAGCTTTCTGCGGTTTGGTAATCTTCAGAGTTTCCTTGGTCTTGTCCACTTTGTAAATGTTTGAATTGAACTCCAGCAGCCATTTGTTGGAATACATTTACAGCCTGACTCGATCTTCCTGGAATCCATCTGTCATATTTTGTTTAAATCCTTCTCGCTTGTTTTACCATGTCAGTAACACACACGCACGCACGCACGCACGCGTAACAGAAGCAGTACTAGTTTCAACCCGTGTGTAGACCCCACTTTTTATTCTACCATTCTGATGTCTCATCTCTTACTGTTATTCAGTTTTGTCTTTCAGGTATTCCCACATCTACTGGTGCACTCTCAGTCCTGCTTGTTTTTTTATAATTTCTTGACTTGTCTATGATATGATGCTCCGTCAAATGCTGTGGAGGCAGGGTGGGTGATGGGGTGGACAGTGTGAAAGAGAGGATCGGTGGGTGAAGGAGTGGACAGTGTAAGGGGAGAGTGGGTGAGGAAAATGTGTGCTGTATGATGGAAGGTGGGTGAGGGAGAGGGCTGTAGGAGGCATCATTCTGGCACGAGACTGGAAGGGGCGTGGCACCCAGGGAGGATGGCCTCGGCCTTGACATTCACTGGGTTAAGGAAAGTGAAGGAGATCCTACTGGAAAGATTGTTCCAGTGCCGTGTCTTCTCTCATTACTTAACGATATTCTATATTAACATACATTAAAGTGAGTTGGTCATGTCATTGATGATTATCCTGAGTACTAGGCTGATAACATTATGAGAATGATCCGAGACGGATGTGTCGGTAGGCTAAGTTTAGAATGTGCCGCTTTTGTGTAACCAGGAGAAAATGGTGGTGTTGTGAAGTATGCTGTGTGGTGGGGAAGGGGGTAGTGTTGTTGTTGTGCGTGGCGGCACATGGTGGCTGCAAGACGGGAAGGGGGGGGTGTATGAGAGGGGAGTTTGTGTGTGTTTGTGTGCGGCGCTGCTGCTGCTGCTGTATTGATCGCTGCTGCTGCTCCCAAACTGCTGCCGTCGCCACCACTACATCTTCCCTGAGACCCCCTCCACGCCCACGCCACACCCACACTTCTGTATGAATGTACACTAGCGAGAGTTTTAATGACATGCAGATGTTGATTAGTGGGGCGGTAGTTGGAGGCAGAGATGGTTATAGGATGCGAGCGATAGGATGATAGGAAACGCATGGCGAGAGACGGCAGCCAACACGCTCGGACGTGAGGCCACTACGTTATCGTGGCCGTCACCACACTATCGCCTTCCTAGACGCCAGCTCCTCCAGCTGCGCAGGTGGTCACCCTGCTGGATAACTTACTGAGTAACACTCCACGTCTAGGGTGACCAAGGCCGTGGTGATTGACGCGTGAGTCATACTGTCTTTGTAGATCCTCCCCCTTTGCCTCAGTCCCGCCTCCTCTATAGCACCTCCCCAGTAAACGGGGGCGTCGCCCCTCAGTCAGGCGTGCGGTAGCAGCTCGAACGGTACCACAATTTCTGCTCCGTC
>WNWK01002152.1:57500-105000 GCA_009830355.1 Cherax destructor | reverse complement strand
ATGTCCCAACTTATGAAAAATAGTTGGTTAAAATTTTAAATGTTAGGCTAACCTAAGAGTGATTATATTTATAATACTCAAATTTTGTCATGGTTATGATAGCTTGCTAATTTATTTTTGATGCAGAATTTAACATTTGCATACCAAATTAACGTAAGCGTGTGCGCGTTTCTGCGCGCGCACATACGAACATAATTATTGATTTGACCGTCGACCTGGCGCAGTGTATGACGCGTGCGTCGCTCAGCCACTTAAGCTAAAAGTAGTTTTACTTTGGCTAGTAGTTGAATGGGTGACCACTCAGCTACATCCTCGGCTCTAGCCTGGAAGGCACTCCCATTCCCCTGTTACGGGAGGCCTCATCTGGCAGTGAGTGTATATTATTATTGATTATTTTCTTAAGTTAACTTCCAACGATATACAAAACTCAAGAGGATCGTCAAATAGACCGAAAGGAACACGTGAAAGACTTAGGAATAATTATGTCAGCTGACCTTACAAAGAACACAAGTCCAAGGTCATGACAGCCAGGAGGATTTCGGGGTGGATCATGAGAACTTTCAAAACTAGGGAAACAATGTCACTGGTGACACTTCAAATTGCTTGTGCTATCTCATTTGAAATATTGCTCAATCTTGACCCCGTTCAGGTCAGAAGAAATATCGGAGCTGGAACAGCTAGAGATCGTTTACGGCGGCCGCATTGAGCTAATAAATCATTTAAATCACCGGGAACGCCCTAATCTTAAATATGTACTCACAGTAGTGGAGAGAAATGATAATATATACCTGGAAAGTACTTAAGGGCCTGGTCCCAAATCTGCACACTGCCATAACATATTGGAGTAAGAGATATGGGAAGAAGTGCAAAATAAACCCAGTTGAAAGTAGGGGTGCGGTGGGCACAATAAGGTAACACTGTATCAACATCCGTGGTTCCAGATTATTCAACATCTTACTAGAAGATATCAGAAACACTGCTGGGACAAGTGTAGAAGTCTTCAAGAGGAAACTGGACAAGTCTCTTCACCAGGTGCCAGATCAACCAGATTGTGATGGATATGTGGGACAGCGGGCCACCAGCATCAACAGCCTGGTAGACCAGGCTAGCACCAAACGAGCTTGGCCGAAGACTGGGAGTAGAAAAACTCGAAACTCGTCAGTTATATCAGAGGTGGTACTAGGAAGATACTAAGAGCAAAGAGGCTTTTATATATACAGGTTTCACTCACTGAGGGAGTAATAAAAGGTTCATCGTTATCTACCACTAACTGTCAGCTTACAGCAATATTCCACCTTTATTGCTTTGTTAATTGACGGAACAGATACAGATAGGCTTCAGTGGTTTTGTGTATTAACTTTGTTACTATTTTAATGCATTGAATATTTTTTATATTTTTTTATCGGCAACTTTTCCTTTCGTATCTGAAATATTTTTTGTTAGCCAGTGTTAGGTATTTTAGGGATCATGACATTGTGGTACCATTCGGTCCTTCTTTTTTTTTATCTTCACATTGACGATTTGACGTTGAAGAATTATAGCACTTATCACTTGCCATAATTTCTGTTAGTGTTTTCTGGATTTTTTTCAGTAGCTATCTTAGTTCTGGTGGGATTTATAAAATAGTGGTTGGCAGATTCTTCGCAAAGCATGATGATGCTTTGGACTTCACTCCAGAATTCAGTTGGTTAGGTCGTTGGGCGAACCTCGAAACTAGATGTGTTCTTCAAGAGTGGTAGTAGACTCTTGATCTCGTTAAAGGGAGTAAGGATTCCAGAAACAAGCATTGTTAGAATGGTTACGGAAACTTCGCTTAGTGGCTCAAGGAGTTGCCTAGTTTCTGGAGGTGGTTTTAAGTAGTCATAGTAGATGGTTCCTTCCTGTTCCAGGATCTCAATGTGACGATCCAAAGAAAAGAGATCTAAATTATATATATATATATATATATATATATATATATATATATATATATATATATATATACACACACACACATTCTCTTTACTACACCTGAACAAATCTCAACATCCCTCACGATATCCCTTTAATGATTTGCTGTTTCCTTGTAATACTAGGTACTTCTTGGCTTGAGTGATACATTGTGTTTTAATTTTGGCTTGCAAATGTTAGTGTGTATAGTTGTTCAACTTTTTTGTCCCGTACACTGAATTATCTTGTGGGTCAAAGCACTTGGTAAATGCAGCTCCCTTCGTTGAGGCTCGAGAGGTGTGGGAGACGCGTGGTGTGCAGAGTATCAAGCACCTTCGTGTAAAAACACTTGCACCTCACTGACATGCGTGTCAACCACTGATGGCAGTCACTCACATGCTTTGTTTACTACCATTACCTTACTCTTTATATTTACAAAATCTTCGCCACAGTTAAGTGTACTCTCATACCATTATTTTCTTAAAATGCTTTACTCAAACGTTTAAGAATTCTTCGAGAGATGGACAGGCGCGCGCGCGCGCGCACACACACACACACACACACACACACACACACACACACACACACACACACACACACACACACACACACACACACACACACACACACACACACACACACACACACACACACACACACACCACACACACACGCACACACACACGCACACACACACGCACACACACACGCACACGCACGCACACACACACACACACACACACACACACTCACACATACACACACACACATACACACACATACACATACACACACATACACACGCACACACACACATGCACGCACACACACATACACTCTCACACACACACATACTCACACACATACACACACACACATACACACATACACACACACACACACACATACACACACACACTCACAGTGACAGGTTGTTTCAGAGAGGGAACACAGAAACAAGGGGACACAACTGGAAGCTGAAGACTCAGATGAGTCAAAGGGATGTCAGGAAACATTTCTTCAGCCACAGAGTAGTCAGGAAGTGGAATGGACTAGAGAAAGATATAGTGGAGGCAGGAACCATACATAGTTTTAAGACAAGGTATGATAAAGCTCATGGAGCAGGAAGAGCAGAGACCCAGTAGCAGACAGCGAAGAGACGGGGTGAATTAGGTGAATACAATTAGGTGAGTACATGCACACACACACACTCACACACACATACTCTCTCACACACACACATACTCACACACACACACACATACACACACACACACACACACACACACACACACACACCCCGATGGCATGGTGGCTAGCGCTCTTGTTTCACGCACGGAGGGCCCGGGTTCAATTCCCGGCGGGGCCGAAACATTTCGAAGTGTTTCGTTACACACATACATACATACATACAACAGGCCTAGTGTCTAATCGACATTTGCCTAGGACAAAATGGTAACTAACACACACACACACTCCGACGGTCCAAGTCGGACCGAAACGTTGTCATTATCATTACTTTCCCTTCTCCTATGTGCGGATTATTTGTGTATTGGTACTCAGCCACAGAGCCCACAGTAGGATGATTTTAGAACCAACACTACCGTTACATGGCAGTGTCACCAGCTGTGACTATTATCTCATAACACCAGAAATGTTTATGGTATTCTCGTTCCTCTCAAATCATAAACTCAAGTCGTGTCAATGATTGTCATTACAACTCGTCTCGATTTAATGAACTGAAATACTGGAAACAGCCTGCTAGGTCAATTAATGATGCCTGTTAGCAGCCACTTTGGTTCACTTTCTCCACGTAATTTACCATTCGAAGTAAAATACTTCTTATGGGTTTTTTCTAAAGCAAAATGAAAAAGGTGATATATTTAGTTTGTTAGCACTAGGATAAATGGTGTTCATAAAATTGTTTAACCAATTAGTATTTTATTACTAAGAATAATATGTCACGGGGGAAATTACAATTGTTAATTCCTGGTTGCTTAAACTCCCTTATTTGTGTCATCACTATCCTGGTCTCTCAACACTAGCTCGAATTCCATAAATTTTGAAGGTGTGGAAGGGTAAACCAGCTGAAGGCCTCGCTCAGATGACCAAAAGCTTCAGCTGCGAGTCATATGACTAAAGGCCTGCGTCAGGAAACACTTGTCCTGTTTCCTGACAAACCTAACCTGGTCTCTCTATCCCCCATCCTCTTATCTCTCAGTTGAACAAGAGGGCACTGTCAAGTCCTATCTCTTCTTCCATTCAAGGAATTCGACACCATAAAAGGTAGTGATAGGCGCTGAAATAGCTTACAAGCATCACATGCCCTTTGCCAACTTAAAAATCTTAGCTAAGAAAATCTGTGGTGCTGGTAGGGGACGTTCAGGGGTAAGGGAGGATGTATGGAGTGATGGGAATGAGGGAGGAGAGGTGACCCTTACAAAGTTATACATATCGGTATTAACACTAGACAAGACGGCGCCACCTCATTCACCCTCCCAGATGACTCATGGGGAGGGAAAGAGAGTGGAGGGTGGGATGAGACGGAGGAGGAAAACGTGAGTGATTAAGCCTAATTGTAAGTCTACCTCATCTGCTTTCTTCACCACTCCACTGTACCTACCCCCACCCCCACCAAATAATAAGGTATGTAGGCACTAAGCTAACACTGTCGAGGAACAATGAGCGGTACGACTGTTATGCAGGGTGCAGTGAGAGAACAAGAGGCAATCTGGCACCCAGCTCTCTGCCTCGTCCCTTACTGACGTTACCAGGTGCAACATGGGATAGTCAAAATTTTCATCCAACACTGTCACTTTACCTTAAGGAATGTCTCTTAAGAATCATGTACTTCGCGGCCTGATATCTTGTAGGCCACTTATCTCTTAGTGGTACAAGGAGCTTATTTCACGGCCCGGTGGTTGGTCTCTAATCACGTCTCATAAATTTTCAAGAAAACTCTACCTGAATATGAACTATTAAGAGAAAAATACAGGAATGTGATGAGTGTACTGAATGCCAGTAGAATTTTATAAGATTAACCTTACATGTTTAAGAGACAGAGAAGACCAGTAATCCTGTCAGAGTACAGAACACTTCACAGGCTTCAGTTTCACTCATGACAAGACTATAGGACCTCACTGGATTGTTACTGTCTACTAACCTACTTCCTAGTTAATGTTTTGGTATTTGGAACTCAGTTCAACGTAGGCAGCTAGTTGATTCAAAGACCGTTCCTTACACTGACTTTTTTTTCACTCAGTAGGTAAAAGGTTATTGAGAACAATGAGTGGCCTTTAATAGGCCATCGCTACAATGTATCGTAGTATAAAATTAAACTGAGGACTGCAATACAGTACGTTATTGTAGTACATTATACAACACCGTTCCTGATGAGCCTTGGCGTGGTGCTTGCTTTGAACTACGTCTGAACGAGATCTGATTCACTACCGGAGCACGAGGGTGATGATCCCAGAAATCCTCAACAGTTAGGTATTATATTATAGTACATCAAATAAATATTGGTTATTATGAGTTATAAAATGGTCTACCACCAACTAAGCCATCATTGAAAAACCTTTACACTACATTTAAAGCACAAGCCTAGCTGACGGCTCCAGGGATCTGAAGCTACAACTTTAACCTCACTACAAGACTGACACGACCCTGACGCCACCCTCACCCACCCAACACTGATGGAAGGAGGTCAAGAGGAACACACCATACACAACTAAGCAAGTCTAAAAATGCAGCTAGACTGGTAAATGTGTAGAAACAGATGCGCACGCTTCAGATGAACCAGCTGCCGAAAAATTGAAAAAAAAAAGTCAATGTGGTCCCTACATAAAAATAGAACAGACAGAAGGTACTGAATTTTAGGCCAGTTTTTTTGTTCATGCATATTATCAAAAGTATTCGTGGGGATTTAAAGGGAGGAGGGGAAAATCGGAGCATCTGGAGAGGAGAGAATTTATCATATAGACCAACACCGATGTAGGGATATGAAATATTGTCTTAGTAAATGGAGCTTCATGAGTAACAAAAACGAACTGCAAGACAGTATTCTACAGAGTACCTCACTAGAGACTACCTGGAATTTACCTGTACCGGTTTCGATAGATCTACCACCACAGCTCGGCTGAAGTCAACCTTCCTTGTTGACACGGTCAATCAGGTTGTTTGTGCTAGCAGCCCGTAAATCAGGCGCTGCTGATCAGCCACTTTTTGACAGGAAGCTGTCCAGTTTATTGAAAACTTGTACATATCTTCATTCCAACAATATACATATCTGATATCTGCTGGTAGTGTGTTGAACAGTCTTGGGCCAAGGATGTTGACAGTGTTTTCGAATTGTACCCGTGCTCTTTCCTCACTGCTTTTCATTAGGTTTATTCCTCACTTTCTCTAATATATTTCACTCCTGTTAGTTGTTACAGCAGTATAAAGGTTAGAGGTCCAATCCCTCAAGTACCTTCCATGTATTTATTATAAGGCCTTTCTCTTCTGTCCCACAGAGAACAAAGTGCTTTAAGGCTGCATGCTCTTTCGGGATTAGTTCTGAATTTTTTATTAACACTCCTGAAGAGATTCAGAATTGACGAGTAAAATATTCTACTCCTTTTAGACCTAATTACGTTAATACAAAATATTTCAGTTATGAATCTTCTGAATATTCAACCAGATGTGCGAGCAAGAGCCGGAGTTCTGGAGCCTAAATCCGTGTGGTGTGGCGCCCATTAAAACTCGTATTCAGCAGCTTCGTATAGCTAACTCTCAAAAGAAATGGATTCTGTGAAGAGGATTATTCAGCGTCTAGTAGCTTCCAGCCTCCCCCCATTCCCCCCTCTCTCTCTTCCCCTTTATCTCCTTTACTTCCAGCTGCCGGCCTCCCTCGCTTATTTCCAGCTGCCGGCCTTCCCTCGCTTATTTCCAGCTGCCGGCCTTCCCTCGCTTATTTCCAGCTGCCGGCCTTCCCTCGCTTATTTCCAACTGTCAGCCTGCCTGCCTGATTTCCATCTGTCTTCCTGCCTCCCAACTCACTCGCTCTCTGATATTATAGAAATAGTGGTTATAAACTGTGAACATTTTAGCCATTTATAAAGTATTTTGAAAATAATTTATCGAATAAAAATAAGACATCGTGTAATGTTAAAAATTAATGAGCAAGTCAGGGATTTGGATCCTCCAAGTGATGTGCTGCTAATTCTACTGAAAAGGCGCATCTTGTAGATTAAGCTTGATAAAGTTTTATCAGAACGTTGTCCCAAGAAAACTCATCCTGCAACTTCTCTTTCCAGTTTAAAGACTTATTATTGATATTGTACGAAAACTGCCAAACTACTGATTCCCCTTTCCTATCACATATGTACAGATTCCATACACAGCTTTGAAAATAGGTAACACGAGGGAAACAAGAGTTGTTGTGACTCAATTTGGTTAAGGCCAGTTAAGATGCTGGTCCCTTAACCACAAATGGGCGAGTACAACTCAACAAGGGAATGTTCAAGCAACCCCCGGTCAATAATGGACCCACCAAGACGATAATAACAGCAGACGTGCCCCCCACACCCAACTCCCCCTCTCTGCCCGACCTTCATTATCTGTGATAATTGCAGGCGAGACCTGTGCTGGCCCATCTGAATTCTTACCGTTGACTTGACAAATGAGTGCATAGAATTAGTTTCACATTAATGACATTTAGCTTTTTATCATGAATTACTTACCAAAAATGCTGCATAGTTTATCATAGTTTACCGAACAAACACTTCCAGAGATAACAATAAAGCGATGTATCAACATCAGATTTGTTTCAACAGTAACAAGAGTCCAGAAGTGCATCATGAACGTTGTGGTTGTTTGTACCCACAAACACAAGCACACATGTTGTCTGGTTGCACCTGTAGTTAGGGAATCCCATAGGAATAGGACCACTACAGAATTAAGGTAAAGGAGAGACCTTCTTTAATTATAAATCTAACGTCAGACCAAGACGAGACCAAGGTCAATCAAACATCCAGACCAAGGTCAAGCAGGCATCCAGACCAAGGTCAAGCAGGCATCCAGACCAAGGTCAAGCAGGCATCCAGACCAAGGTCAAGCAGGCATCCAGACCAAGGTCAAGCAAGCATCCAGACCAAGGCCAAGCAAGCATCCAGACCAAGGCCAAGCAAGCATCTAGACCAAGGTCAAGCAAACATCCAGACCAAGGTCAAGCAAACATCCAGACGAAGGTCAAGCAAACATCCAGACCAAGGTCAGGCAAGCATCCAGACCAAGGTCAAGCAAACATCCAGACCAAGGTCAAGCAAACATCCAGACGAAGGTCAAGCAAACATCCAGACCAAGGTCCCGCAAACATTCAGACCAAGGTCAAGAGTCTTAAACACCAATCACAGCCAAGTGGACTGTGGTAAGATCTGCCCCTATCACACTACAGTGGACCCCCGAGTTTCGTAAAAACTTCACTCCTGAAGTCTGCTCAAGTGCCATTACCGAACGAATTTACTCCCTTAAGGAAAAATTTCACGTAGGTTAGTCTATTTCAGACCCCCAAAAATACACTTCCACAAGAACTTACAAAATTATACTTACATAATTGCACGATTTCCGGGGTATTCGTTAACCGAGGGTCCACTGTATTTTGCTTCAAGAAATACAAACTTTGAATGCCAGTCAGGTGGTATCCCAGTCTGTGATCCCTAAATGCCAGCCAGGTATCCCAGTCTGTGATCCCTAAATGCCAGCCAGGTATCCCAATATGTAAACCCTGAATGGCAGACAGGTACCACAATATTTAAACTAAATGACAGTCATGTATTCCAATCACTCTTAAGTTTTCCACTTCTCTGGTAGCTGCTTTGTTTCATTTGGCTTGTTGAAGATTGAGGCTAGTGTTTCACACAGCTCTTTTCTCAGAGCCCACAGTATTTTGGCGTGTCTTTGATATCAACTGTCCGATTCAGGCAAAACATATACGTACTATCATCATCTGCATGTTGGTTCACCTTTGCTAATGTTTATTGCACTGTTAGTGAACTTGTGGTTTATACTTTTAAGATTTCAAATCTTTCTCCACCTGCCATAATGAATTATGTATCCTTTGTAAGCTTGAGTGGTGGTGGTGTCATCCTCAGTCTGAAAGCATTAAACAAGCTGAATAGGCCAAACTCCCTTAAAAAGTGGAATTTTTTTTTAATTTTGAATTTGATATAGCTTTCAGCCATTGTAACGTTTTTTCTGGGAGTCACTTTTTATTGTTTCTTTTGACTCTTTCTAGCTTTACATGTTTAGGGTATGGACACCAAACCAAACCAAATCTAGTCTAACACATGTGAGCATTTTCTTTTCATTTCTCTGTGTCACAGGTTAAAATATATCTAAAGATTATTTTAAATTTGGCAAATGTCAGTGTGTTACTGCATCTTCTGCTGTTTTGAATCTGATATTTCAGTGACGAATTGTTTTTTATTATGTGGCGTGTTTCCATTTTATAGTAATAACATTATTGATGTACCACAATACTTACTATCCAGATCTTCATGCAGAGATAGGCAGTCATTTTAATTGCTTATTTTGCATAGGATTTTTTGCATCTGCAAATATATTCATATAATGTAATATAGTTTTTAATCTTTTTGGAAAGTGGTTTATATATACAGTATGTAAGACGTGTTATGGAATGAGCAAAATGCATTTTGTTTCAGTAAGAAGATAGAGAGCATCGGGAGGATGACAGCGCTGACCCAGGAGGAGGTGGCTTCCCACACGCGGACTGTGGTGCAGGGACTAGAAGCGCTCAGGAATGAACACAATTCCATCCTCAGTGGAATAAATACTACACTGTCCTCGTCACATCATCCGCCAGATTCCAATGTCATCTCTGAAAAAGCAGGCATTCTCCAGAAGTCCCTTGACCAGATTGAACTGGGGCTCTCAGAGGCTCAGGTAAGAATAATGAGCTTAGGTTTTCACAAAAAAAAAAAAAAAAAATCTAGGAAGTTGTCTAACCTATTTTTATACCCAAGTACAGTGAACCCCCGAGTTTCGGTCACCTCAAAACTCGAACAATTATGTAAGTGTATTATTGTAAGTGCTTTTGTAAGTGTATTTTGGGGGGTCTGAAATGGACTAACCTACTTTACATTATTCCTTAACCCTTTCAGGGTCCGTGCCGTAGTTCTACGGCATGAGCTCAGCTCACTCAGATAAGCTTTGAACGGTAAATTTGGGCCTAGATATGAGAGAATACATCTTATGTGGTAAGTGTGCACCACATAAAACAAATCCTGCAGCACACAGTGCATAATGAGAAAAAAAAACCTGAAACCGTAATTTTCGATTAAACCAGCGACTGCAGTGTTTTTTCATATACTTTTTATAGTTGTATTTGCGATTTCTTGGTCTCATTTGATAGAATGGAAGATATATAACAGATATGGAGATGATTTTGATTGGTTTTAGTACTGGAAATGGCTTGAAACTGAGCTCAAAGTAACAGAAATTTTAAATTTTTGCCGATGTTCAAGAGTAAACAAATGACCTCACACATCTAATACGTGCCAGCTGGTGGGTCTAGTATCTTTTTAGCTAAATCAGATGTGTGGATTAACTAACAGATAATAGGATCCTACTTGAGACTGCATTTACTTTGTCATTGTTTTACATGTTACAACATAATGTTACATGTAATTTATTATACAGTAACACTATGTATTTACAGTGTTAACTTTTTATACTTTTCCCAACAGATCATGCTGGCTTTGGCCTCACATTTGCAGACTGTTGAGGCAGAAAAACAGAAGCTGCGAGCTCAAGTGCGACGGCTTTGCCAGGAGAATGCTTGGCTGAGGGACGAGTTGGCCTCCACCCAGCAGAAGCTCCAGGCCTCTGAACAACATGTAGCACAGCTGGAAGAAGACAAAAAGCACTTAGAATTTATGTCTACCATCAAGAAATATGATGCAGATGTACAAGTTAGTATCTTGTTACGTGATTTACATGTTTTCTAATTGACTGATATTTGAAGATAAACCACATGAAACAAGGGGAAACCTGTTGTTCATTATTTTTTTTTTTTGTAGGATTCAGAATCATCTATGGAAGAGAAAAAGGACAAGAGCGATGACCCAGTTGTGGATTTGTTCCCTGATGATGATTCAGATGACAGGGGTGGTAAGACTTTATTTTCATTTTATACTCATTTTTCATCCTTCATTAATATTTCTTTCATAATTTCTTTCTCATCATTTAAAAGTTTAGAATTTTTAAGCACTATTTGCCTTGTTTTGCATTTTAGTCACAGTTGACTCTTTGTAGATGTGTTAATATTTTTCCAAGTTTTCTGATATGTAATTACTAATTACCTATTTGTAGCTAAAATGAGCAGAGCTAAGCTTGTGTTGTTCCATCTTTAATATGTAGTAGAGAGACTAAATACTGAAGATGGGATAGTTGAATGTATAGTTACTTAGTAGGTTTTTCTTTGTTTGGGGAATAAGTTTTATGGAAGTATTAACTTTGTAACCTATCCCAGTTGTCACATGTTTTGGCTTTTGTGTGCCACCACAATTTTTAAAATGTGCTTTCAGTGTTATCCATAAAAATATATATTGTGTTTTGTTAGTAAAATTTAATTTCTGTTGTCTTTCATCACACCATACCATGGAAACTGGTTTAACCTGTATCATAAATGGGATACAGTATTGTACTTTTAATTTTCAGATAAGGCTGTATTTTGTAATTGCCTCTAATGGCCATTTAGCATAATTATTTAAAATCTTGTCATTCATGGTCTGATGGAAAGTACTGTATTGCTACCAACTTTAGTTGCACCATTTAGAGTAATTTGAATAATCTTGGTTAAAGGTTCATCCAGTGTACTCTCCACGTTTTCTCAGTAGTGCCAGTTTTTGTAACCTTTATTTAAATTTGTTGTTTATTCATGTCAGGAAGATTTACAAATTTCATAATGTGGGCTTTGTTCACTTAAAATAACAACACACCATTGGTTATTTATACTATACACAAATTACCATATACAGTGGACCCCTGGTTTTCGTGATTTTTTCGTTCCAGAATGCTGTTCAAGTGCCATTACCAAACGAATTTATTCCCATAAGGAATAATGTAAAGTAGACTAGTCCTTTTAGACCCCCAAAAATACACATATAAAAGCATTTAAAAAAATACACTTACATAAAAGGGCGAGTTTGGAGCAGGACGAACACCAGGGGTCCACTGTACAGTGGTACCCCGACTTACGATGGTCCCCAAACACACCCTTTTATGTAAGTTTATTTTTTAAATGTTTTTGTAAGTGTAATTTTGGGGGTCTAAAAGGACTAGTCTATTTTACATCATTTCTTATGGAGATAAATTCGTTTGGTAATGGCACTTAAACAGCATTCTGGAATGAAAAAATATCGTAAGTCGGGGTACCACTGTATTTAATTCTGATCTATCGATAAAAATGCTGTATTTTTGACACTTTTTTATTTTAATGAGACATGCACAATGATATGCATATATTTTTTTTGTGTGTATGGCCCACACCACATGATGTTACTACGAGTAAATAAATAGGTTCCTGTAGTAACTATATACAGTACAAATAAGCAACCAGAATCGGGTAAAAGATTTTTGCAGACACTGAAAGAGATCACTAGAATTGTGAGCAACTCTCCATAACCTTTAAAAAACAAATTGTTCAAGATGGGGGACTAGCCATGAGCCTGGAAGATGGTGAAGTCTGTACCATTATTAAAATTGAAAGGTTTACAATGCAAAGTAATAGTTAATGATGAAAAGATCGGTGAAGTATTTAGAGAACACAAAATTTCTACATGATTAAGACATTCCTGGGCCAGTAGTAAGTGAAGGATACAAAAAGAAGCATAAAGAAACAAAATTAGACAGTAAACTGGTACATGATTTCAGCTTCAAACATTATGACAAACTAGTACAAGCAAATGTGGAAAAATAGTAGAGAACTAACCACTAAGAATGGGAATTAGTAATGAATGGAAGCACTGCCAGAAGCTGGGAAGGTGCAGCTGCCAAATTTGATGCACAAAGGAAGATATGTATTGTGGTTTGTAGGTTTAGGGCTTTGTAAGTGGTGTTCATAGGTGAGTTTTATTTATAAATATTTTTAAAAATTATTTTTCCAGTGGTTGAATTCAATATGATCTCTATTTCAAAGAAGAAAAGAAATACACCAATGCCTAAAGGTATAGTTTAACCCCTTAACTGTGGCATACCCAGAAATTAAAATTCCAATGTACAGTGGTCCCTCGGTTTTCGGTCATCTCCAAACTCGAACATTTATGTAAGTGTATTTTCGTAAGTGCTTTTGCAAGTGTATTTTTGGGGGTCTGAAATAGACTAACCTACGTGACATTATTTCTTAATGAAGTAAATTCGTTCGGTAATGGCACTTGAGCAGCATTCTGGAAAGAATTTTCGGCGAAAACCGAGGGTCCACTGTATGTAGAAAAATTTTGAAAAAAATCTTAGATTGAAAGAATACATTTTTATGAATCAAGTAGGACTAAAATGAATGGAATATGGTAAAAACTAAGATTTTGTAGTGTATTGAAGTTGGTGAAAAAATTATAACTCACTGGCCACAGCAGTGTAAATGCACCAGTGATTTTTTACTAAATTGGGTTATCCTAGGTTAATTATTTGCTATATATTTAGGTATATAAATATGTAATTTGTGTTCATAACACCTGTGTGCCTTCCAGACCACTGTAAAACATTATTATTTTTATTTTTATTATTATTATTATTATTATTATTATTATTATTATTATTATTAACACATCAGCTGTCTTCCACCAAAGCAGGGTGGCCTGAAAACGAAAAACTTTCATCATCATTCACTCCATCACTGTCTTGCCAGAGGCGTGCTTACACTACAGTTATAAAACTGCAATATTAACATCCCTCCTTCAGAGTGCAGGCACTGTACTTCCCATCTCCAGGACTCAAGTCTGGCCTGTCGGTTTTCCTGAATCCCTTCACACTCCAACAGCATGTCAAGTTCTAAAAACCATTTGTCTCCATTCGCTCCTATCTAACACGCTCGCGCATGCTTGCTGGAAGTCCAAGCCCCTCACACACAAAATCTCCTTTACCCCCTCCCTCCAACCTTTCCTAGGCTGACCCCTACCCCACCTTCCCTCCACTACAGATTTATATACTCTCGAAGTCATGCTATTTTGTTTCATTCTCTCTACATATCCAAACCACCTCAACAACCCCTCCTCAGCCCTCTGAATAATAGTTTTGGTAATTCCGCACCTCCTCCTAATTTCCAAACTATGACTTCTCTGCATTATATTCACATCACATTGCCCTCAGACATGACATCTCCACTGCCTCCAGCCTTCTCCTTGTTGCAACATTCACCACCCATATTTCACACCCATATAATCGTTGGTATAACTATACTCTCATACATTCCCTTTGCTTCCATGGACAAAGTTCTTTGTCTCCACAGACTCCTAAGTGCACCACTCACCTTTTTCTCCTCATCAATTCTATGATTCACCTCATCTTTCATAGACCCATCTGCTGACACGTCCACTCCTAAGTATTTGAATACATTCACCTCCTCCATACTTTCTCCCTCCAATCTGATATCCAATCTTTCGTCACCTAATTTTTTTTATCCTCATCACCTTACTCTCTCCTATATTCACTTTTAATTTTCTTCTTTTACATACCCTACCAAACTCATCCACCAACCTATGCAAATTCTCTTCAGAATATCCCAAAAGCACAGTGTCATCAGCAAAGAGCAACTGTGACAACTCACACTTTGTGTTAGATTCTTTATTTTTTAACCCCACACCTCTTGCCAACGCCCAAGCATTCATTTATCTTACAACCCCATCTATAAATATATTGAACAACCATAGTGACATCACACATCCTTATCTAAAGCCTACTTTTACTGGGAAATAATCTCTCTCTCCTACATACTCTAACCTGAGCCTCACTATCCTCATAAAAACTCTTCACTGCTTTCAGTAACCTACCTCCTATTCCATACATTTACAACATCTGCCACATTACCCCCATCCACCCTGTCATATGCCTTTTCCAAATCCATAAATGCCACAAAAACCTCTTTACTACTAGTGGAGTCTTTGACTGACTCCACTAATAGTAGAGGAGTCAAAGACTAAGAAAGAGGAGCACTACAATGGAGCTAGGGGCCCACAAAGGGTAAGACCAAGAACACAGTGGGGGGGGGGAGAATAATAATGGACCAAACACCCAAGGCAGAAGAAAGAAAACCCGAAGGAGAAAGAGGAAAGGGGAAGAGGGAGAAGGGGAAAAAAGAATCAGTGTTCTGAAGTTTGGAGCATTTTACAATGTAATGGGAAAGGAAGGCATCTACAGAGACCAATCCAGGACTAAGATTCATACAAGGAAAGTTGTGTATAAGGGAGGATTCAACCAGACTGTGACTGTGAAAGTTAGAAGTAGGGTAGACAGTTTTATCACAAGACCAGTCAATAGGATGACTGTGATCTCTGACATGAGAGAGAAGAGCATTGTTGGTGTTGGCAAGCCTAACACTACTTTTGTGCTCCCTGAGTCTGTCAGAAAGAGAACAGCCAGTTTCTCCAAAGTACTGAAGAAGACAAGAGGAACAAGAAATAGGAGCATCTTTAGAGGGAGGAGAGGTATGAACTAGATTGGTGCGAAGAGTGTTAGTCTGGCAAGAGTTGATGCAAGGAACGGAGAGAGTTGTTGAGTTAGAAAGACTGGAAATAGGAAGGCAGAGACAGTTCCAGGTGAGAATTGGGAGAGAAGAAAGTCCATT
This sequence comes from Cherax destructor, assembly GCA_009830355.1. Taxonomy (NCBI): domain Eukaryota; kingdom Metazoa; phylum Arthropoda; class Malacostraca; order Decapoda; family Parastacidae; genus Cherax; species Cherax destructor. The sequence goes on along the minus strand of WNWK01002152.1, from coordinate 89,231 downwards.
TAGCATGTGAGAAGGCAGAGTCTATGAAATGGGAAGCGTAGCCAAGACGGGAAAATGAATTACAAATCAGAAATTTTCACTCTTCATAATTCATTTATCCATCTTGGCTACCTTTCCCATTTCATAAACTCTGACTTTTCACATGCTAAACGGACTTTCTTCTCTCCCAACCACTCTACTCCTGGGAACTCTCCTGTCCTCTGCCTTCCCTATATTAACAGTCTTTCTAATCTCAACAACTCTCTCCGTTCCTTAGACATCAAACTTACTTTTCGCCAGACTAACACTCTTCGCACCAATCTAGTTCATACCTCTCCTCCCTCTATTGATTCTCTTGGTGTCTACTCTATTTTTTGTTCCTCCTGTCCTCTTCAGTACTTTGGAGAAACTGGCCATTCTCTTTCTGACACTCAGGGAGCACAAAAGTAGTGTTAGGCTTGCCGACACCAACACTGCTCTTTTCTGTCGTGTCAGAGATCACAGTCATCCTATTGACTGGTCTTCTGATAAAACTGTCTTCCCTACTAACTTTCACAGTCACCATCTGGTTGAATCTTCCCTTATACACAACTTTCCTTGTATGAATCTTAGTCCTGGCTTTATCTGTGTAGATGCCTTCCTTTCCCATTACATTGTAAAATGCTCCAGGCTTCAAAACACCCGTGACTTAACTGATTCTTTTTTTCCCTTCTCCCTCTTCTCCTTTCCTCTTTCTACTTTGGGTATTCTTTCTTCTTCCTTGGGTGTTTGGTCCATAATTATTTTTTTCCCCCTCTGTGTTCTTGTTCCTACCCTTTATGGGCCCCCTAGCACCCTTGCACTGCTCCTCTTTCTTAGTCTAGACTGACTGCAATACTACTACTACTACTACCTGTACCAGTACCTCTCTTCTTCCTTTCCTACTACCTCTCTTATCTCGTCCCTGTCTGCTGGTCTATATATACTCCCTCGTCTCCTTTTTGTTAGTGTGACTTTGTAAATGGTCCAAGTCGGTCCAAAATGTCGTCTTAAGCTCCTCTCTCCTATATTCGTGTTATTTGTGTATTGTAACATTATAACCATAACCGATTTGTTTAAAGAAAAACTTTCTGGCCAGCAGTGGCTGTGAAGAACAACCTGGCAGCTCATGATCATCAGTTAAGTGATGTCACATTGATGAGATTATTCATTACCAGATTCTATGAATATTACGTATAAACATCCTCAACCTACACCTCCTAGGTAATTGAGATCTCAATATTGTGCTGGTTTCCTAGGATCAGCATTTAACCAACTTAACTTCATCATCAATGCTTATTTTGTGTCTAGCTGTATATCTCTGGCTGTGGAAGTTGCGATTTCACTCTGGGTGCAAAAAAAAAAAAAAATCCACATTCTGTGTTGTGCTATAATATATGAAAGTCTATCAAAGTTAAGCACTGTAAAATTAACAAGTACAGTGGACCCCCAGAGTTCGTACTGCTCCAAACTCGAAGAATTATGTAAGTGTATTTTTGTAAGTGCTTTTGTAAGTGTATTTTTGGGGGTCTAAAAGGACTAATCTAATTTACATTATTCCTTGTGGGAACAAATTCGTTCGGTAACGGCACTTGAGCAGCATTCTGGAACGAATTAATGACGAACTCTGGGGTTCCACTGTATAAGGAACACACTATCTATGTACTACTATGGTAATTATAGTTGGAAAGTTGAAGAATATTGTTTATATTAATACTATTTTGATTTTGATACTAGGAGAAATAATACTGATGAAATTAATTATTGTATGTCAAGATTTAACCATGTTATCATTCTAAAGTATGTCTCGATGAAAATTTAGAAAATCCCATCTTAAAAATTGTTTTGTCGTTTAGTTCTACTCTGGTGTATCTCCTAATGTAGGCATGATGGTAGGCTGCACATATAAATGGATTTTGCTGCAAACTTGAGTTAATGTATACAGTGGTACCTTGGGTTATGAACTTAATTCGTTTTAGAAGGCTGTTCGAGTGCTGATACCGAACGAATTTGTTCCCATGAGGAATAATGTCAATTAGATTAATCCGTTTCAGACCCCCAAAAATACACTTACATAATTGTTCTAATTGGGAGCTGCTCATATGCCGAGGTACCACTGTAGTATTTGGCATTTTTTTGACTAGTACAATACAATTATGAAAAACAAATGTTAGATTTTTCTTTTTAATTTTACGTAATGCTTAGTTCATTTTGGTAAATTACTACATAATTAAATGGTTTTGAACTATAATAAGTTTTTTCATAAAGTATAATAATGCTGGATATTAAAGTTTATGCTAATACACTTAAGGGACATTAGTGCTTATTAATTTACTATCTGTGCTTGCATTTATTTTCTTAGAGACCTGATTGTACACCTTTTTTGAATTGTTTAAAGATCTCTAAAAAAATATATTTTATCTTAATTAAATTGTTGCATTGTAATCTTTTTAGAAATCATTAGTATTTTATATAATTTTCATCACTATATTTTTGAATGATGTATTCCTTTTCTCTATCCCAATTGATTTTTATTCTAGACACTTAACCACACCCTCCTCACTCCACCCCTAAAATTTGCCCCAACCATTAGACTTTCTAGCCACTTCTGTTTTAGACTGTACCCTCTTCTCACAACTAACCCTCTCAAAATGACCAGCCCACCCCCACCCTCTTCCGACAATCAGTACACCTCACCCTTGTCACTACCTCTAAAGGTCAATGTACCAGCCTTGCCATACCCTCCATACATAATCAACTCCACACCCAAACTTACCCCTCCTTACCCTCCCTTCATGATCAACCAATTTCCCACTAGCCTTTTTCACCCTGTCCCTACTAAACCCACCCCTAATCATCATACCTAAACCCACAGCTAACCACCGTACTCTTCCACACTCATCTCACTCACCCAAATAAACTGTGCAGCCCCTAGAACCTGCAAACTATCCATATGCTGCCTACCCATTAAATCCTCCCACAACCACAAACTTTCACTTGGCTTTCCAAAGAAACCCCCATACCACCTCCAGTGCTACTGGTATTCCTAAGCAAATACTACCCACCTCCAGTGCAACTGGTATTCCTAAGCAAATACTACCCTGCTCCTAAATAACCTAGTCTTTGCTCACATCTGACCTATAATAACCACAACTTTCCCTTTTTCCCCACTGTATGCCCACTCCCACCAAACTCCCACAACTAAAACAACTGTCAGCAAGCCAGGTCCAACAGCCCAAGGAAAGCATGAGTAACAGATGAATGAGACATAAGTGTTACCTTGCTCACACTCCAACAGTACGTCAAGTCATAAAATCTACTTGCCTCCACTCCTATCTTACATACTCACACATGCCTGCTGGATGTCTAAGCCCCTTGCACACAGCCTCCTTTGCCCTCTCCCTCCATATCTTCCTAGGGCAACCCCTACCCTACCTTCACTACAAATTTATACACCTTCCAAGTCATCTTATTTTTCTCCATCCTCTCTAAATGACCAAACCACCTCAACAACCCCTCCTCATCCCTCTGAATAATACTTTTAGTAACTCCACACCTCCAGCTAATCTCCAAACTACAAATTCTCTGCAAAATATTCACACCACACATTGCCCTCAGACATGACATCTCCACTGCCTCCAACCTCTTTGCTTCAACATTCACAACCCAAGCTTCACACCCATATAAGTGTTGGTACCACTATACTCTCATACATTCCCCTTTTTGCCTCCATGGATAATGTTCTTTGTTTCCACAGATGCCTCAATGCACCACTCATCTTTTTTCCTAAATTAGTTCTGTGCTTTGCTTCGTCTTTCTTATTCCCATCCTCTGACAAGCCCACTCCCAAATATCTAAACACATGCATTTCCTCCATACTCTCCCCCTCCAATCTGATATCCAATCTTTCATTACCTGTTTGTTACCCTCATCATGATGCTCTTTTCTATGTTCACTGTCAACTTCCTTTACACATTCTCCAAAATTTGTCCACTAACCTTTGCAACCTCTTCATAATCTCCCAAAAGCGAAGTGTCATCAGCAAAAAAGCAAGTGTGACAACTCCCATTTTGTATTATATTCTGCATATTTAAATCCCACACCTCTCCCCAACACCCTAGCATTCATTTCTTTTACAACCCCATCTATAAATATGTTAAACTACCATGGTGACACCACACATCCATGTCTAAGGCCTACTTTTACTGGAAAATAATCTCCCTCCCTCTTGCATACCCTAACCTGAGCTTCACTATCCTCATAAAACTCTTAACAACATTCAGTAACCCACCACCTATTCCATACACTTGCAACATCTTCCACATTGGTCCCATATCCACCCTATCATATGCCTTTTCTAAATCCATGAAAACAACGAAAACTACCCTACCTTTATGTAAATAGTGTACACTTACATGCTTCAATATAAACACTTGGTCTACACATCCCCTACCCTTTCTAAATCCTCCTTGTTCATCTGCTATCTTGCTCTCCATTTTACCCTTAACTCTTTTAATAACAACTCGACCATACGCTTTACCTGGTATACTCAATAGGCTTATTTCCGTGTAATTTTTTTCTCTCTTTTTGTCCCCCTTACCTTTATGCAAAGGAACTATGCATGCTCTCATCCATCTCTGGGTACCTTCCTCTTTTTCATACATTTACTGAACAAAAGTACCAACCACTCCAAAACCAAAAACTGAAACTGAACACTGAGCAAAGCTATACTGCTGTAAATTTAAATGTAATCATCAATTGGGTATTCTCACACATCTATCTTTTATTTCTTCATTTGCTCTTCTTGTAGCTGCTGAAGTTTGTATAATAGTTTATTATGCAGAACTGTATTTGAGTCATTGTTCAAAGATTTAACACTATTATTAAATCAATAAATCCACACCAGTACAATCATGTCTCTTCTCTTTATTTATTTTTTCTTGGGAGGGTTAATCAACATTATTCTTTCCTCTTGCTCACTTGGAGCTGGCACACGTTTTTTCCATTTTTTTTTCCTTAGGTTTAAAGAGAAGCGGGGATTTTGGTTCTCAGGCGTCATTGGGTAAGTGTTGTGTGCTTGCTAATGCACTTGCATGCTTTTTGTCTTAAGCTTGCTCTTGCTTTAGCCGTGATATGACACTATTAGTATTATTTTAGAATACAAATGTATGGTGTTCAGATGCATTCCAGTGTTTTCAGCATAACTATTACAGTGGACCCTCAGTTTTCATTCACCTCCAAACTCGAACAATTATGTAAGTGTATTTTTGTAAGAGCTTTTGTAAGTGTATTTTTGGGGGTCTGAAATAACTAATCTAACTTACATTTGTACTTATGGGAACAAATTCGTTCGGTAACGGCACTCGAACAGCATTCTGGAAAGAATTTTCAACGAAAACCGAGGGTCCACTGAAGTTGTATTCATAAAAGTACTGCTGACTGTAAAGTTAATGTGTTGTTATACACTCTTTGTTGTAGATATAGACAATCATTTATTTATGGTAAGTTTGTTGGTTAGTGACAGCATGATCCTTGAAATTGTAATCCCTTGTTTTCTCTGCAGTTTTGTGTAAGCACTACATTGCATGATTATAACAGATAAGCAAATTATCAAATGTACTAATATAACCATTTTTTTTTTTTTACATGTGATATTTGGTGCAAGGTCATTTTTACACATGGATATTTTACTGTCACACAACTAATCCAATTAGTATTCAAATTGTGTATAATGTATCTTTGTTTTGATCCTTCAGTTTTGTACTGTGTATATTAATTATTTTAGGACCTTAGCATGATTAACTTTTAAGTTAAATTGTATGTCAATTTCTTCAGAATTTCAACTGAAATGTTGTATATTCTGTACACTGGTACAAAATATGTACTCATGTCCCTGCATATTATTAGTACGTATAAATAAATTATTTAGTGGTAAGTGTATGAGGTGGAAATTATTGAATAACACTTTGGGGTTTAGTGCATGAGTTGTGAATGTTGCAGCAAGGAGGAGGCTGGAGGCAGTGGAGATGTAGTGTTTGAGGGAATATGTGGTGTAAATATTATGCAGAGAATTAGTAGGTTGGAGATTAGGTGGTGTGGGTTGAAGAGGGGTTGTTGAGATGGTTTGGACATTTAGAGAGGATACAGGAAAATAGGATGACTTGCAACAGTGTATAAATCTAGTGGAGGGAAGGCAGGGTAGGGTTCTTCCTTGGAAAGGTTGGAGGGAGGGGATACAGGAGGCTTTGTATGCAGGGGGGGCAGGGGCTTGGATATCTGACAGGCATGTGTGAGCATGTTAGATAGGAGTGAGTGGAGGCAATGGTTTTATGACTTGATGTGCTGTTGGAGTGTTAGCTCAGCTAGGTAATATTTATGAAGGGATTCAGAGAAACCAGCTAGCTTGACTTTAGTGGAGGTGGGACGTACAGTGCCTACTCTCTGTAGGAGGGTTGGGGATATTGCAGTTTGGAGGGGCATCTGAACTGTAGTATCAGTTTGCCTCTTGACAGGATAGTAACTGTAATAAACAATCATAACTATTGTAACAATCAGTTAGCTGACCTTGAGTCCTGGAAATGGGAAGTACAATGCCTGCACTTTAGAGGGGTTTGAGATATTGGCAGTTTGGAGGGACATCTAAACTGTCGTATCTGAGCTCCTCTTCAAAGACAGTGATTATGTATGAGTGATGGTGAAAGTGTTGAATGATGATGAAAGTTTTTTCTTTTTGGGTCGCCCTGCCTTGGTGGGAAACGGCCGACGTGTTAAAAAAAAAAAAAAAAAAAGCTTATTTGACAAGTAACATTGTACTGCACCTATGAACGTTTCCTTGTGTGTGTGTGTGTGTGTGTGTGTGTGTGTGTGTGTGTGTGTGTGTGTGTGTGTGTGTGTGTGTGTGTGTGTGTGTGTGTGTGTGTGTGTGTGTGTGTGTGTGTGTGTGTGTGTGTGTGTGTGTGTGTGTGTGTGTGTGTGTGTGTGTGTGTGTGTGTGTGTGTGTGTGTGTGTGTGTGTGTGTGTGTGTGTGTGTGTGTGTGTGTGTGTGTGTGTGTGTGTGTGTGTGTGTGTGTGTGTGTGTGTGTGTGTGTGTGTGTGTGTGTGTGTGTGTGTGTGTGTGTGTGTGTGTGTGTGTGTGTGTGTGTGTGTGTGTGTGTGTGTGTGTGTGTGTGTGTGTGTGTGTGTGTGTGTGTGTGTGTGTGTGTGTGTGTGTGTGTGTGTGTGTGTGTGTGTGTGTGTGTGTGTGTGTGTGTGTGTGTGTGTGTGTGTGTGTGTGTGTGTGTGTGTGTGTGTGTGTGTGTGTGTGTGTGTGTGTGTGTGTGTGTGTGTGTGTGTGTGTGTGTGTGTGTGTGTGTGTGTGTGTGTGTTGTGTGTGTTGTGGTTGAGCTCTGCACTTGGTTCTTCCTCTTTAATCGACCAGTATGGTGTAACCTCAACCACATGAGTTTTGTTGCAGTCCCTTTTGAGATCAAGTACAGTATGAAGTTTACTTTCAATACGTCCTTCCCAGGTGTAGTGCACTTACTTGCTGCCCATTTTCTTAGGCTCCTTTGGGTTCCATTTTCACTGTTTCTTAGACTTGTCAATACCTGTGAATATTTTAGGTTGTGACCATTTTCTCTTTATTTTTTTTGTTTTCTCTGTGTCATCTTGATTATTTTACTACACCCAAATAGCTCAAGTCTCCATAAATTAGCCAGGTGACGGATCTCTGGATATCCCCCAGATTTCTTAAAGTTTAAGGAAATGTGGTGGCAAGGTGGTATTGCATGCTTCAGTGTTCATCTTGCATTATGTGGTGTATATTTTAAAGACTTTTTTTTTTTTTAAAGACTCCTGAAATATGCAAATATAGCTGACATTGTCCAGTTTGAGAGTTCATGGCAATAGGCTGTTTTTCAGTTGTATATAGTCTAATGAGGTATCACAAACTTTTGACTGGCATTGGCCCCTCCTTCAGATACTGACAATGAGATCATGTTTGGCCCTGTTACTTTTACCATATCAAGCTCCTTAAGGGGCTTTGTTACATTCTCTGCCTGTGTTCTAATATTCTAAATATTTATTTGTTTGGTACTTTCTCTCATAGGTGTGGCAATTGTACTTGTTAAATAAAACAAAATGACTAGGAATATTTTTGTAATGTTCCTTATTCAGTGGAACCTTGGTTTTCGTATGCCCCAGCTTACATGTAAAACCACAGTTATTCTCTATAAAATGTATTTTTTGATAATATTTCCCATAAGAAATAATGTAAATCTAATTATAATCCATTCCAGACACCCAAAAATGTAAACAAAAAAATACATTTTATGGAGAATAACTGATTTTTACATGCAAGCTGGGGCATACGAAAACTGAGGTTCCACTGTATATTTTTTTCCTTTTACTACTTATGAGGAGTTTGCCCATTCTTTTTAAACCACTTTCATTCACTGCATTTTTCTTGTGTATCTGTGGAAAAGTTTAAGCTGGGTGTTTGCTTTGGCAGCTGTCATTTTCATACACGGATCTGTTCCAGTGCATTTATCCCTGTGTTTATAACTACCTACTTGTAATCTATTTAAGCTTACAGGAGACAATTAAATGGCTCATGGATCAGCCTCTAAACTTTTGATTGATGTGAATTACCGGTAGCTCACTTGTACTTGAGTTTAAACTTGATTATGCATGCATTTATGTATGTATGCTTGTTTTCAAATGTGGACATAGGCTTATGGTAAAATGTTTGTATATGTACAATTATGCATAAAACATTTATGCAGAGATGTGCATTATTATTTTCAGTGAAATATAATATGTTTAAGACAAATATTTGACAATATCATAATTTCTGTTTATGGATTTTAAGATCAAGAGAATCAATGCAACATGTGTATTGGCCAATTTGACAAATAAGGCACTTGTGTAATGTGAGGTATCTTAATTGCCAAGCAATGGTTTTTCAATCCATTAGAGACAAATACTGGAGATAGTGGAAGAAGTGGAGAGGTAATTTGAGGTAATCATTTCCTCAGCCTTGACAAAAGGTATACATATTAAGTTTCCATCTTGCTTCTGCTTTAGAATTATCTAGGCTAAGGAACTAAACACCTCAAATTACTTCTCCACTTCTACCACCATCTCCAATATTTGTTCTCTGTTGTAATGGAAAAAGCCACTTGTTGGCAAAACGTCTCCATGAATAAAGATACCGAAGTGTTACACATGTCTTATTTATCTACTTGTCACTATAATATACAGTAACAATGTAATGCTATTGCACCAAATCATTTTCAGTTATGTACTTGTACAACCTATTTTTTAAGCCATGTTAAATGAATCTTTAGTAAATGTTGAATCAAGTGAAAGAGTAATTTTGAGAGACGTGAGTAATAAAGTGATAGATAATGACTGGTAGGTTCATTATTAAAATCTAGAGTGCCTGGTGTAAATGATAATGGAGATTAGCGTTATTCTTAGGGAGGTATTTTGTAATGGGTAATGCATGTTTCAGATAGAAAAACAAGTATACAAGTTACAGTGAAACGTGTGCCAAAATGTAATCATGTATGTACCCCATGTTGTTTTTATAAAATTAATCAGTAGGGAAAGGAGGAAGTTTCTGTTATGAATTTGGAGAATAAAAAGTAAGTACCATGACTGGAATAAATCACCAAGTTCCTCTAAGGTTCCTCTTCTGTGTATGGGTTTTTCGGTGATGAATTTGGAGTTATTACAGTCATGGCCCCTCAAGGGATGTTCCTTAACCCTTTCAGTGGCTGTCATGTAGAACTATGTCATTGAAGACAGGGCTATCCACATAGTTCTACATCATGAGCTCATCTCATTCAAATAAGCTGTGAGCAGTAAATTTTGGCTTAGATATGAGAGAGTGGGTCTGTGCGGTGAGTGTGCATAGTATAAAAAATACTGCCCCTTGCAGTGCACATTGGGAAAAGCTCTGATAAATCCACTAACTCATGTGCAAGTCCCACTCAAATCCATCCCCTCTCACTCATGTATTTATCAATTTATGGAAGTAGTTCAGGACTGTTTTCTGAAGCAGTGTGTGACGGAGCCTACCAGAGGTAATAAAATAGTGATTTTGAGATGTTTTTATGGTTTTATTGGCTGTTTCTTGGTATCACTTGATAGAAGACATAATTCTGAAATAGATAAAATTTTGGTTGGTTTCAGAACTGGAATTAGCTTGAAATTGAACTCAAGGTAGTGGAAACATTTAATTTTGGCTGATTTTCCTGAAGACAGTTAAGGCCCTTTACCCCTACACCCCTCAGCCTGTTTTGTGTTTTTAATAGATCAGATTCAGTTATTGGGATGCTGTAAACCATGACCAGTCTTTCTGGTTATATTTTATTATCCAAGAATTCAAAATGGACGGCAAGTGTAATACGTATAGGAGAGGCCAGAGAATGTGATTGGTGAACAGAGGAAATGTTGATTTATTGCCAGGAATAACTATATATATATTTTTTTTTTTTTTGTAAAATTAGCCAAATCACTGACTTCTGTGCACTTTATAGCTAAGAATTGGTCAATTGGAGCAATGGAATTAGTTTTAAAATAGGACTCTGTGAGCAAAATTGCTGATATGTAAATTGAACCTGGACTGCTAACTTTGGGGCTGCGTAATTCTGTTTATTTTCCATTAAATTTCATACTTTGTCATAACCTTCAGAAAAAGGTTCTCTACCATTTCAGAAGAATTTAAAAAAAAAATTGGACATTGAGAGCAATGTTAATTTTGGGGTTCTGGACAGTGAAAGGGTAAATGCCAGTGAGGGAGAGGGGGATTTTTTATCCAAAAAATTTAACCTGATCTTTGCTCCTTGGATCAACCTTGATTGCTTCCCATTCCCTCTGGCACTCTGACTCCAATGGGTTTATCCTCCATGATTTTTTTTTTTTCCCTCAACAAGTCGGCCGTCTCCCACCGAAGCAGGGTGACCCAAAAAGAAAGAAAATCCCCAAAAAGAAAATACTTTCATCATCATTCAACACTTTCACCTCACTCATACATAATCACTGTCTTTGCAGAGGAGCTCAGATACGACAGCTGAGAATAAGTCCCTCCTAGCTGTCACTATCCCAGACCATCCCCTTCCCCTTTAAAGTGCAGGCATTGTACTTCTCATTTCCAGGACTCAAGTCCAACTAAATCAATTATCTGGTTTCCCTGAATCCCTTCACAAAATATTACCCTGCTCACACTCCAACAGCTCGTCGGGTCCCAAAAACCATTCGTCTCCATTGACTCCTATCTAACACACTCACACATGCTTGCTGGAAGTCCAAGTCCTCCATGAATATAGTAATAATTACATTTGCCCCATCAGGTGCTACATGGGTCATACAACACCTGGGGAATGGGAGATAATCAGTTTCAATCTTAGGAAGAGGATCAATGCTCCAATTCCTTGGATCAAAAATCCTTTATCATTAAGGCACCTCTCTTCAAGGTTATGGACTTTAAAGAGGTGTGTAGGACAGGGTAATTTGGAGAAGAATGTCTGTTTCATATGTATGGAATAAGCTGTACCAGTAAGTAGTTAAAAGCTGTGATTTGGTTGAGTTAGGGGCTTGAAGATCCAGAAAGGCATGCAAGCATGTTTAATAGTAGTGGAGTAATGGGTCTGTGAAATTGTCATTTTTTGAATGTGACCATTCTAATATTTATGAAGAGGAACCCTATGATTCCTGCTAGCTGAACTCCCATAATGAGTTTGAGTACAGTGCTTATACAGTACTGTAGGTCAATATTGACCTGTGGTGTTTGCACCCCTTTGAAAAGCCAACAATTCATAAGGGGATGGTATGTGCTTTTTTTCTGAATCTCACTGTCTTGGTGAAAAATGAGTGATTTTTAGGAGGGAATTAATAAAAAAGGATTACTGTAGCAGGTCTACTTGCCTATGTGAGTGAGGTAAGCCCTCCTTATACCAACCTACATTTATGTATCTCTTCATCCTGTCTTTAAACTTGCCAAACTATTTGCTTCAAGGATGCTGCTTGTTGTTCCACTTGTTTGCAGCTCTATTGCCAAACAAATGCTTTCCTGTACCATAGAAAATCATTCCTCTGATATTGAGTCACCTTAAGGCAGTGGTAGGGCAGTTTGTGTCCAGGAAAGAAAGGTCCTTTCTTATTTTCTACCAGGTGTACCACTCTCCCCACTGAGTACAGTGGACCTCGAGTTTCGTGATTAATCCGTTCCAGAGAGTCTGGCGAAATTCACAAATGGCGAAACCATTTTTCCCCATAAGAAATAATGTAAATCCAATTAATCTGTTTCAGACACCCAAAAGTATTAACAAAAAATACATTTTATAGAGATTAAATATAGATTTACAGACAGAAAACAATGAGAAATAAATATAAAGCACTAATGAAATGGATAAATGAACATTTAAATTACTATTACATAACTTTATTGAAGACTCTTATTGGGAGAGGGAGTGTGTTTGGAGACAGGACAAAATATTTAAATATGACGAGCTAATATCAACTCTACAGCTTATTTATCTATCACAATTCATCTAATATGACATAATAAACAATATTAATAACATAGAAACATGATATATACTCTAGAATGAATAAATGTCATTACGCATGTCACGAGTGGTGGTGGTGGTGTGTTGTTGGGTTTATAAGGGCCACTGACATAAGCCGTATAGTGGTGCTAGTCACACTGAAACACCACTAGTCACACTGAAACAATTTACGTAATTTATAAATTGGAAATATTTACACTTCAATTTATAAATAAGAAATATTTACACTTTATAAATAAGAAATATTTACACTTTATAAATAAGAAATATTTACACTTACCTTGGAGGAGATGCTGGCATTGGTTTAGGGTGGTGGAAGATAGGCAGGGCGTCATTGTCAGTGGCCCTATACGTATACCTCAAACAACAATGGAAGAGTTAAGTTTCGTGTCGTCATTTTTCTATTGCTTAATCGCTTAACTTACTTGCTACACTGTTAATGCTACACTTTATCACTGGCTGGTGCTATAGCCTTTATCGACTCCTGCTGCTTTAGTATTGTACATATTGTAGAATCACTTGAAGAAGGCACATTCTCCCCTCTCTCTCTTCCTCCTCCACTTTGGTACTAATTCTTTCTTGAATTCTATCGTGTTTCTTACCTTTACCAAAGGGCTAGCACTAGAAGCTTTCTTTGGGCCCATGGTGGGTTATTTAGTATAGTTGCAAGCACAAAAAAGAATGGAATATTACAAAATGTATCTTATGAATGCGTGGGGTGATGGTCACTCGCGGAGAAACAATGCCACACTGCCTCTGAATGGTGTGTGGGGTGCCTTTGTGTGCGCGCAGACGGTGGAGGCCACTCTCGGACGCGTTCCGTACCACCGATGAATGGCGAGGCAAATCACGAAACGCGAGGCTATATTTTGACGAAAAAAGTTGCTGAAAGGCGAAATTCACAAACCGCGAGGCTCACGAAACTCGAGGGTCCGCTGTACTTGGTTGACTACAAACTCAGTATCTTTTTTTTTTTTTTTTGTCCATGAATGTTAGAGACATTTCCTCTTGAATGAAAATTTACTGTGAATTATGGCATATATGACTGAATGAACTATGGCATGCAATTAATACTTTGAATTGTTTTGATGAACTTATGGTAATGGTTTTTGTAAAATGACAGTAAATTAGTTACTGAAACAGCAAGTGATAATGATAGTAGCATTTTGATAATGTTGTTGGTAACAGTTTACATTGATGATGCTGAATAACCAGGTTTAGTGCTTTGTAAATTATAAAAATAAATCAATCTTAGCACTAGTTTTAGAGCTCTTAACAATGAAGTCTTTTCTTACCAGACATTCTTTCATAAAATTAGAATTTATATTCTTTTCAGCTGCAATGTCACCAACACCACCATCCCAGTTTGCACAACAGGTGAATGCTGGTTATGAAATTCCTGCTCGTCTACGAACCTTGCACAATCTAGTGATCCAGTATGCCTCCCAGGGAAGGTAAGGAATATCATTTTTTTAATAAACTATTAAATTTTAGATTGCCTTCATAATATTACTGTTTTCACACACTAACAGCAAGTCAAGTTAAAAAAATCACTTTACTTCACTCTTCTCACAAGCCTGTTGGATGTTCAAGCCCCTAGCACTCAAAACTAATTCGTATTAATTTCTTCTGCAGTAGTTAATGCTTATATTTATCATGCTCATATTTAAGTAATAGAGAATAAAAATATTTGAAAACAAAATTTTCACATCATTAATTACAAATACGTAACTGATATGTAGCATACAAATATTTGAATATTAAACATCTTAAGAACAAAATTCTGACAGGGATCAAAGTGTCAAATAAATTGATAACAGTATTTAGTAACCTATGTTTCAATATGATTTATGATCAAGTCTTTCTTGAATTTTTAAGATCGTTTTTTTTTCACTCTTAGGTATGAAGTAGCTGTTCCTCTGTGCAAGCAGGCTCTGGAAGATCTTGAAAAAACATCTGGTCATGATCATCCAGATGTGGCCACCATGCTCAATATTTTGGCTCTAGTTTATAGGTGAGTTGCTATTGATTAAAGACTCGTTTTTCGTAATATAGTACTTGTTTTGCACTTTTAGTACATAAAAATGAAAGTTGTGGCCTTTTTTTTTTCACATTGTGAACCTCAGCCCACCTGCTATGCCTCATTTTGTTTAAGAGAGTATTACTGAGGAAAGGTTGCACAGTAAATAGTGAATGCAAATTATATAATATACATATAGGATAAAAAAAAAAAAGTCCTGGAAATGGGAAGTACAATGTCTGCACTTTAAAGGAGGGGTTTGGGATATTGGCAGTTTGGAGGGACTTCTAAACTATTGTATCTGAGCACCTCTGCAAAGACTGATTATGTATGAGTGAGGTGAAAGTGTTGAATGATAAAAGTATTTTTTTTTTTGGGGGGGATTTTCTTTATTTTTGGGTCACCCTGCCTCGGTGGAAGATGGCCGACGTGTTAAAAAAAATTCTATAGCTTATATCTATTTTTTTTCTTTAGGGACCAGAACAAGTATAAGGAGGCCGCCAACCTCTTGAATGATGCACTTGCAATTCGAGAGAAGACACTAGGTGAAAATCATCCTGCAGTTGCTGCCACTCTCAATAACCTAGCAGTGAGTTTCTGCATGTGTGATAGTATGAGATTTAAGAAAGCTTCAAATATTACCAAATATTTTAAGAAATGAAATTACTGTATAAATTTATTACTACATTTGTGTCTGGAGGGATTTTCGATATTGGAACTTGTATGACAAATACACGTGATAAAAGTTAAATGACAGTCTTATGTAAGGGGATTAACAGATGTGGGTCTATTGAAACTGTAAGGTAACTCTTAGTTTTAGTGTTGTAGTTAAATGAAGTTTAGAATTATTATTAGGCAGTGTAGCTTCCAATTTGCCAGTTTTAAGAAAACACACACACAACCCGCACATATAAAAGGAGAGGAGCTTACGACGACGTTTCGATCCGACTTGGACCATTTACAAAGTCACACTAACACGAAGGACAGGTGGAAGGGGTATTTATAGGCTATAAATCCCCTTCCACCTGTCCTTCGTGTTATGTGACTTTGTAAATGGTCTAGTCGAAAACGTCGTCGTAAGCTCCTCTCCTTTTATATGTGCGGGTTGTGTGTGTATTGTTCCAGTCACGGTATTGTGCCTTTTTGGTTATTTAAGAAAACACATTTTGGCTATCCTATTTGGTTTTCTAGAGCACTAATTAAATAGCGGATCTACATCAAACTCTTGACACTTGTTCTCGGATTCCCATATGATCTGGTTAGTTTTAATAAAAAATAAGCAGTGCCAAGTGTTTCAAGTTGTGCCCCATTGAATTTTTATTTTTTGTCTTACACATTTCATAAATTCTTAGTTAATCATTTATACACTGCCAAGTGAATATTTTTTGCCAGTGTTCACAAAACCACCAAAAAGAATAATTAAATAAAAACTTCTCCATGGGGAAGTGGAACAGAATTCTTCCTCCGTAAGCCATGCGTGTCATAAGAAGCGACTAAAATGCTGGGAGCAAGGGGCTAGTAACCCCCTTCTCTGTATACACTACTAAAGTTATGAAGAGAAACTATTGTTTTTCTTTTTGGGCCATGCTGCCTTGGTGGGATACAGCTGGTTTGTTAAAAGAAATAAAAACAAAAATAGCACTACACAGAAAATCTTTCCAGTAGATACATTGGTTATAATGCAGTATTACCATTAGTAACTGTTATATGTTAGAGGATCAAATTTTTTCCTCCATAAATAATATACTGTAATGCCCTTAATATATTTCAGGTCTTGTATGGTAAAAGAGGAAAGTACAAGGAAGCGGAGCCACTATGTAAACGTGCATTGGAAATACGTGAAAAAGTGTTGGGTCGTGACCATCCTGATGTAGCAAAGCAGCTCAATAACTTGGCCTTGCTCTGTCAGAACCAGGTATATACGTGTGTATATACACACTGCATGTATATTTTGTGTGTGTGTACATATATATATATATATATATCTATATATATATATAATCTAATCTATATATATATATATATCTATATATATATATCTATATATATCTATATATCTATATATTTTTTTTTTTTTTTTTTTTTTTCTCAACAAGTCGGCCGTCTCCCACCGAGGCAGGGTGACCCAAAAAGAAAGAAAATCCCCAAAAAGAAAAAACTTTCATCATCATTCAACACTTTCACCACACTCATACATAATCACTGTCTTTGCAGAGGAGCTCAGATACTACAGCTGAGAAAAGTCCCTCCCAGCTGTCACTATCTCAGACCCCTCCTTTAAAGTGCAGGCATTGTACTTCCCATTTCCAGGACTCAAGTCCAACTAAATCAATTAACTGGTTTCCCTGAATCCCTTCACACAATGTTACCCTGCTCACACTCCAACAGATCGTCATGTCCCAAAACCATTCGTCTCCATTCACTCCTATCTAACACGCTCACACATGCTTGCTGGAAGTCCAAGCCCTCGCCCACAAAACCTCCTTTACCCCTTCCCTCCAACCTTTTCTAGGACGACCCCTACCCCGCCTTCCTTCCCCTACAGATTTATACGCTCTCCAAGTCATTCTACTTTGATCCATTCTCTCTAAATGACCAAACCACCTCAACAACCCCTCTTCAGCCCTCTGACAAATACTTTTAGTAACTCCACACCTTCTCCTAATTTCCACATTCCGAATTTTCTGCATAATATTTACACCACACATTGCCCTTAGACAGGACATCTCCACTGCCTCCAGCCTCCTCCTCGCTGCAGCATTTGCAACCCATGCTTCACACCCATATAAGAGTGTTGGTACCACTATACTTTCGTACATTCCCTTCTTTGCCTCCATGGATAACGTTTTTGTCTCCACAGATACCTCAATGCACCACTCACCTTTTTTCCTTCATCAATTCTATGGTTAACCTCATCCTTCATAAACCCATCTGCTGACACATCAACTCCCAAATATCTGAAAAGATTTACTTCTTCCATAATCCCTCTCTCCAATGTGATATCCAATTTTTCTTTATTTAAATCGTTTGATACCCTCATCACCTTACTCTTATCTATGTTCACTTTTAACTTTCTACCTTTACACACTCTCCCAAACTCGTCCACTAACCTTTGCAACTTTTCTTTAGAATCTCCCATAAGCACAGTATCATCAGCAAAAAGTAACTGTGTCAACTCCCATTTTGCATTTAATTCTCCATAATTTAATCCCACCCTCTCCCCAACACCCTAGCATTTACTTCTTTTACAACCCCATCTATAAATATATTAAACAACCATGGTGACATTACACAACCCTGTCTAAGACCTACTTTTACCGGGAAGTAATCTCCTCTCTCCTACACACCCTAACCTGAGCCTCACTATCCTCATAAAAACTCTTTACAGCCTTCAGTAACTTACTACCTATTCCATACACTTGCAACATTTGCCACATTGCTCCCCTATCCACTCTATCATATGCCTTTTCTAAATCCATAAATGCAATAAAAACTTCTCTACCTTTATCTAAATACTGTTCACATATATGCTTCACTGTAAACACTTGATCTACACATCCCCTACCCACTCTAAAGCCTCCTTGCTCATCTGCAATCCTACTCTCTGTCTTACCTCTAATTCTTTCAATAATAACCCTGCCATACACTTTACCTGGTATACTCAGTAAACTTATTCCCCTATAATTTTTACACTCTCTTTTATCCCCCTTCCCTTTATATAAAGGAACTATACATGCTCGCTGCCAATCCCTAGGTACCTTCCCTCTTTCATACATTTATTAAACAAAAATACCAACCACTCCAGCACTATATCCCCCTGCTTTTAACATTTCTGTCATGATTCCGTCAATTCCAGCTGCTTTACCCCTTTCATTCTACGTAATGCCTCACGCACCTCCCCCACACTCACATCTTGCTCTTCTTCACTCCTAAACGATGTTGTACCTCCCTGGCCAGTACATGAAATTATCGCCTCCCTCTTTTCATCGACATTTAAAAGTTCCTCAAAATATTCCGCCATCTACCCAATACCTCCAGCTCCCCATCTACTAACTCCCTACTCTGTTTTTAACTGACAAATCCATTCGTTCCCTAGGCTTTCTTACCTTGTTTATCTCACTCCAAAATTTTTCTTGTTTTCAGCAAAATTTCTTGACAGATCCTCTCCCATTCTTTCATCCGCTCTTCTTTTGCACTCTCTCACCACTCTCTTCACCTTTTACTCTCCATATACTCTGCTCTTCTACTAACACTTCTGTTTTGTAAAACCTCTCATAAGCTACCTTTTCTCTTTTATCACACCCTTTACTTCTTCATTCCACCACTCACTCCTCTTTCCTCCTGCACCCACCCTCCTATAACCACAAACTTCTGCCCCACATTCTAATACTGCATTTTTAAAACTATCCCAACTTTCTTCAACCCCCCCACTACTCCTACTTGCACTAGCCCACCTTTCTGCCAATAGTTGCTTATATCTCACCCTAACTTCCTCCTCCCTTAGTTTATACACTTTTACCTCTCTCTTACTTGCTGTTGCCATTTTCCTTTTGTCCCATCTACCTTTTACTCTAACTGTAGCTACAACCAAATAATGATCTGATATATCCGTTGCCCCTCTATAAACATGTACATCCTGAAGCCTACTCATCAACCTTTTATCCACCAATACATAATCCAACAAACTACTTTCCTTACGTGCTATATCATACCTTGTATATTTATTTATCCTCTTTTTCATAAAATATGTATTACTTATTACCAAACCTCTTTCTACACATAGCTCAATTAATGGCTCCCCATTTACATTTACCCCTGTATATGTATATATATATATATATATATATGTATTTGGTAGGGTGTGTAAAAGAAGAAAATTGAAAGTGAATATAGGAAAGAGTAAGGTGATGAGGATAACAAAAAGAATAGGTGACGAAAGATTGGATATCAGATTGGAGGAGAGAGTATGGAGGAGGTGAATGTATTCAGATATTTGGGAGTGGACATGTCGGCGGATGGGTCTATGAAGGATGAGGTGAATCATAGAATTGATGAGGGAAAAGGGTGAGTGGAGCACTTGAGTCTGTGGAGACAAAGAACCTTGTCCATGGAAGTAAAGGGGAATGTATGAGAGTATAGTTATACCAACGCTCTTATATGGGTGTGAAGCATGGGTGATGAATGTTGCAACGAGGAGAAGGCTGGAGGCAGTGGAGATGTCATGTCTGAGGTCAATGTGTGGTGTGAATATAATGCAGAGAATTCGGAGTTTGGAAATTAGGAGGAGGTGCGGGATTACCAAAACGATTGTTCAGAGAGCTGAGGAGGGTTGCTGAGGTGGTTTGGACATGTAGAGAGAATGGAACGAGACAGAGTGACTTGAGTGTATAAATCTGTAGTGGAGGGAAGGCGGGGTAGGGGTCGGCCTAGGATAGGTTGGAGGGAGGGTAAAGGAAGTTTGTGTGCGAGGGCTTGGACTTCCAGCAAGCATGTGTGAGCGTATTTGATAGGAGTGAATGGAGGCATATGGTTTTTAATACTTGACGTGCTGTTGGAGTGTGAGCAAAGTAACATTTATGAAGGGATTCAGGGAAACCGGCAGGCCGGACTTGAGTTCTGGAGATGGGAAGTACAGTGCCGGCACTCTGAAGGAGGGGTGTTAATGTTGCAGTTTTATAACTGTAGTGTAAAGCACCCTTCTGGCAAGACAGTGATGGAGTGAATGATGATGAAAGTTTTTCTTTTTCGGGCCACCCTGCCTTGGTGGGAATCGGCCGATGAGTTAATAAAAAATAAAATAAATATATATATATATATATATATATATATATATATATATATATATATATATATATATATATATATATATATATATATATATATTATATATATATATATATATATATACATATACATACATACATACAGTGGTACCTCGACTTACGATATTTTTCATTCCAGAATGCTGTTCAAGTGCCATTACCAAACGAATTTATCTCCTTAAGAAATGTTGTAAAATAGACTAGTCCTTTTAGACCCCCAAAATTACACTTACAAAAGCATTTAATAAAATAAACTTACATAAAAGGGTGAGTTTGGGGACCATCGTAAGTCGAGGTACCACTGTGTGTGTTATATATATATATATATATATATATATATATATATATATATATATATATATATATATATATATATATATATATATATATATATATATATATATATATATATATATATATATATATATATATATATATATATATATATATATATATATATATATATATATATATATATATATATATATATAATATATATATATATATATATATATATATATATATATATATATATATATAATATATATACATCAACATCATATACATACTAATACATACATTATATATACATATATATACAATATATATACATATACATATATATACATATACACATATACACATATATATACATATACACATATACATATACATATATATACATATATACACATATATACACATATATACATATATATACATATATACATATATATACATATATACATATATATATACATATATACATATATATACATATATACATATATATACATATACAGTGGTATGTACCTCGACTTACGATGGTCCCCAAACTCACCTTTATGTAAGTTTATTTTTAAATGCTTTTGTAAGTGTAATTTTGGGGGTCTAAAGGACTAGTCTATTTTACATCATTCTATGGGGATAAATTGGTTTGGTAATGGCACTTGAACAGCATTCTGGAATGAAAAAATATCGTAAGTCGAGGTACCACTGTATATATATATATACATATATATATATACACTATATACATATATATATATATACATATATATATATATACATATATATATATATATACATATATATATATATATATACACACATATATATATATACACATATATATATACACATATATATATACAGTAGACAGTTAGATAACTTGGTAGTTAAGGTTGTAATATAGTGTAAACTGAACTGAAAAATAGGGTTATGTTAATTAGACCCCTCCCCCTCAAAAAAAAGCTAACTAAACTTTGTGTCAAAATTGTATGAACAATGTAATTGAAGGTCAATGTAGTGATATATGCCAGAGATCTTGTACCCACATCTCTGCTAGCAGATAAAGGTACTTCATTGTTTGGTTGTCCTGCTCGTTGCAACTGTATGGGAATTAAAAAGGAGGGGTTAGAGTGGTTGGAGTATACACGAGGGATTAGAGATGGAGTGTACACGAGAGAGGTTAGAGTGGTTGGGGTGAGTGGGTTTGGTGTAGGGGTGGGGGACAGACTGAGGTCTGGTGGTTGGGGAACTGCTGTTGTGGGAGGTGAACATCGAATGGTGGAGTTGTGGGTTGGGGCAGGAGCTGGAGGCTGGTTTTGGGAGATGGAGGATGCTGGTCAGTGGTGGGGTGTGGGGGTGGAGGCTAGAAGCAACAAGGTGGTGTGATGGTGACTGTGTGGATGGTGGGTGTACCTTCGTGTTAGTGTGACTTTGTAAATGATCCAAGTCGGACTGAAACGTCGTCGTAAGTTCCTCTCCTTTTATATGTGCGGGTTGTGTGTGTATTGTTCCAGTCACGGTATTGTGCCTTTTTTGTTATTTATGGGTAAGGTGTGGGGAGGGGTTATGTGAGCTTGGATCTGTTAGGGTAGGGGTTGTGTGAGTGAAAGCATGGGTAAGGTGTAGGAGTGTGGGCCATGTGGATGTGAAACTGTGCTGGAGTTGTGCGAGTGTAAGTTGTGGTTGTTGGTGGCTCAGTGTGAATGATTAGATGAGTGACTGAATGGGTGATTGGATTATGGGTGACTGGGTGGGTGAGTGAGTGTGTGTGGTTGGTGGTGGGTAACTAAGTGATTAGGTATGTGTGTGGCATGTCAGGGTGAACAGCTGGGTAAGGTGTGAGAGTGGGGTTGTGGGGCAAGGCAAGGTGTGCCCTAGGCAATGGGGGAAATGGTGTTGGTGTAGGCCTGTGCCTTGGGGGAAACTGTTTGAGTGGGTTGTGTAAGGGTAGGTTGTTGGTTGGAATGGTGTGGGGAAAGGCATGTGGCTGAGGTGTGGTACTGGACAAGCATGAATGTAGCCTGAGCCTCACTGTGTAGCCTCATTGTCAGATGCTCTTAACCTTCTTCCACCTTGACCAATGCCAACACCTATTTTTCATACCCTTCTGCTCTTACATTTGCTTAGCCCTCACTCATTTTCACCCATCCCCTCACCCACCTTGACTTACCCCATCACCCACATGCTCTCAGTCTGCCCATATGTCAGAACGCAGGATGGCTATAGATTGATACCTTCACCCATCTTCCACAATTGCCCTTCACCCATACTTCCCCTCCATACTTTCTTGGATCTCCCCTCCTCCCATGCATTCACCCACCTCTCTCCTAAACACTCACCCTCACCTACATATCCTCGCCCACCTGCCTCTACCACTTATTCAGAACTTTGTCCTTTTGTTATGATTGTGAAAAATTAATTTCATAATTCTGAAGTTACGGACAATCGGCAATATCGTACACCTCCCTCCCCATCCCTTTCAGTTCATTAATTAGAGGGTTTACTGTATATATATTAATACTTTTTTAACACAATGTCATCTCCCACCAAGGCAGGGTGACCCGAAGAAGAAAACTTATTTACCAACATCAACTCAATTGCTGTCTTTCCAGAAGTGTGCTGACATCATAATCAGGTTAACCCTCTGGCTGCAACATCCCCACCCCTGTTTCAGAATGCAAGCACTGCCCTCCCCACCTATAGGACTCAAGTCCAGCAAACCCATTTTCCTGAATTACTCCATAAAAGTTACCCTGCTCACACTCCAACAGTACATCCATTAAAATTCACTCGTCTCCATTCACTACTACCTAACACTCACACAAGCCTTCTGAATGCTCAAACTCCTAAAACTCGAAGCCTTTTACACTCCCTCCCTCCATCAATTCCTGGGATGACCCCTTACCCTTCTGCCTTCCATCCCAGATTTATACATCTTTTGTCAACCTATCCCTGTCCATCTTCTCTACATGCCCAAACCATCTTGACAGCCCCTCAACTCTGAATTATATATACCCTTGGTCACCCAACATTGCTCTCAAACATGACATCTTTGCTGCCTCTATTCTCCTTTTGGTGTGGCATTCAAAACCCAGGCCTCAATTTTTTTTTTTTGTGTGTGTGTGTGTGTGTGTGTGTGTGTGCGTGTGCGTGTGCGTGTGCGTGCGCGTGCGCGTGCGCGCGTGCGTGCTGTGCATGTGCATGTGCATTGGTACTGCTATCCTCTGATACATTCCCTTTTTTGCCCCATAGATGAATTTCTTTCCAGAGATACTTTAATAGCACCCACCTTTTTTCTCTCATCTGTGCTGTGGTACACCTCATCTTCTCAAGGACCCATCTGCAACATGTCCACTCCCAAATATCTAAATACATCCACTTCCTCCAATTTTTTTTTTTTTTTTTATTAACACATCGGCCGTTTTCCACCAAGGTAGGGTGGCCCGAAAAAGAAAAACTATCATCATTCACTCCATCACTGTCTTGGCAGAGGTGCACTTACACTACAGTTATAAAACTGCAACATTAACACCCCTCATTCAGAGTGCAGGCACTGTATTTTCCATCTCCAGGACCCTTCATAAATGTTACCTTGCTCACACTCCAACAGCACGTCAAGTCCTAAAAACCATTTGTCTCTATTCGCTCCTATCTAACACGCTCACTCATGCTTGCTGGAAGTCCCAGCCCCTCTCGCACAAAGCCTCTTTTATCCTCTCCCTCCAACCTTTCCTAGGCCGACCCTTACCCCGCCTTCCCTCCACTACAGATTTATACACTCTCGAAGTCATTCTATTTTGTTCCTTCCTCTCTACATGTCCAAACCATCTCAGTAACCCCTCCTCAGTCCTCTGGATAATAGTTTTGGTAATCCTGCACCTCCTCCTAATCTCAAAATTACGGATTCTCTGCATTATATTCACTCCACACATTGCCCTCAGACATGACTTCCTCCAATGTGATATATAATCTGTCATTACTTTTTTTGTTACCTCATCACCTTGCTCTTTTGTGTGTTCACTTAATTTCCTTTGTTTACATAGCCTCCCAGATTTGTCCACCATCCATTGCAGCTTGTTTTCAGAATACCCCAAAAGGCCTCATCAGCAAGGAACAACTTTGATAACTCCCACTTTGTATCGGATATGTTGCAGTCTAAATATACAAATGATTTGCAATGTCATGTCAGTTTACTTATGGCAGGACAATGATTGAATGAATGATGGTGAATGTTTTCTTCTTTGGGTCACCCTGCCTTAGGGAAAAATGGCCACTGAGGTTAAAAAAAAAAATATACATAATGTATATATAATTAGCACTTCCATAAACCAGCTGACTTGCTTTGGTACTGGAATCCTGCTGGAGTGGCTCGTGTGAATGCAATTTTTCATTTAATTTTTCATTATAGGATGTTTGCTTGATCTTCAAGATCCATGCATTTTTTTGTTAAATAAATCCTTTGCTTAATTTGTCTTTAATATATACTCCCTTAAGAAGGAAATTATGCATGACATGAACTAAAAAATATGAAGCAGATTTAGTTAACAGAGCATTTCAAAAGGAGCTGGTGATTTTGTTGCATTAGAATTTTAAAAAGATGATAAGTTTGTCAAAAATTTTGATATTTGTAGTCAGTAAGTGAATGTCACTTATTTTGGTCTCTTCATATTTGTTTGTATATAAAATTAGTTAGTGTTATCAGTTTCACTGCATGAAAGCTTGCTACATGAATTTTCTTAGATATTTTAACATAATTGTTTGCTCAAGTGTTCTGTTTTAAAAAATTAAGTGTGGTTTTTCTCATTTGTGATGTCCACGTTCCCTCGCTCACTTTGCATTTATGTACTGTTACTAGTCAGAGTACCCTTTTATTAACCTATTATTGGCATTTTCTGCCCCTTATTCCCCACTTGTAAAATTTGTAGCAAAAAAAAAAAAAAATAATAGGGCTGTAGTAACCTTGGTTAGATCTTGTAATGGCTATTTTGATACTATAGTACATTAATAACAGTAATACAGTATATTGTTTTATTACTGCACTGAACACAACTTGTTATTAATGTCTGCATTTTAAGTAGCCTTAGGTGCTAGAAACAAAATGCTAAAATAGATGGGGATAAATGTGAAAATGTATAGGGTACGTTAGGGGCTGCAATAACGGGATGCAAGGTTCCATCATAATGGGTGTATCGTAGTAACCCTTCAGCTAGTGTGTGACTGTGTGACTAACCGAGGTTGTGCTGCAGATCTCTCAGGAGGAGCGTAGAGGGGTGCCTAAGGAGGAGCTTCTCGTAAGTTATACAAAATTATAAATTCTTGTTAAAATAAAATATTCTGGTTTATTCGGTGCCTTGTTTAAAGCTAATGATGGTGAGGGTTTTCTTGTGGGCCATGTAGTTTGATCAAGGTGTGAAGGGTTTCCTTGTGGGCTATGTAGTTTGATGGTGTAAGGGTTTCTTTGTTGGTCATGTAGTTTGAAGTGGTGTGCTATGTGTATTCACTTCTGTGACTAATATATCTTGGACTATTGCAGCTGGCTTGTAGACCCAGACAGAAACTTTTGAAATGCATCACAAGGAGTAGTAATTAGTACCACTAAAACTCAGAATTTAAAAAGAAAAAAATGATGAATTAGTGTAAAATTAGGTATACACATAAGTGCAATTTAATTATTTAGAATTGCTGAATGAATGTGGTAGCAAGCTATTTATTATTGTCTATGTATTGTATGTCATGCGTGTGTCCTAGTGCTTATATGTATGCATGTGCATGTATTTGCATGTATAAATGCTTGCATGTGCATGCATAATGTTTTTTAAAGTAAGCTGGTTATTTTAACTATTATATTTTCATCAAAGATTCTTTAAAGTTTTTGGAAAGTAGGTATTGCATCTTCCTGTAAAATATTGTCAATGGTATGTTAACAAAAGCATTCAGTGCATTTTCTTAACCAGTGTAATATTCATTATACTGTACATAGTGGAAAAGTAATCCTGTTCAACTTTTATGCTTTGTAATAGTTTGTGATAATAGCATATGGCAAGGAACTTTCAAAGTTCTCTCATGTTTTATCTAAGTTTGCAAGAGCTGAGCTTCAGCTCTTGGACTGACTGAAAGCTTTTAAATTAGCTCTATTTTACTTCTTAATATCTGTGTGAAATTGGCTTCTTTTTTTTGTTGTTTTATAGCTTGTTGCTCTCCTCACTGCTTGCACATTGAAAAAAATTCTTGTGTGTTTTGGTGTTCAGTTTTCATCAATTTTCCTTTGTTCTGAACACTTTTCTGTAAGTCTGTCTTTATTTATGCCTAAGAGTATGTTATGTCATGATCCTAAAATTTCTATTTTTCCAGGAAAGAGCATAGCTCTGCACCAATTTGGAGGTGTACTTTGATTTCACAAACTTTTTCTGTTGACTTTGATACAGGCTCCACACTGGGGCTACATATGAGGATTGGTCATTCTTAGTGATGAGTAATGTGACAGTCTTTACCTTTATAAAGGCCATCATCTTGTGGCATTATCATGTTTGACACTGGTAAAAATTTAATGTGGAGATTAAGGAATGTAGAAATTAGAAGACATGTCAGGTATAAAAAGTATAATTCTGAGGGCAGAAGAGGGGTGGTCGAGATGGTTTCATCACCTAGAAAGGATGGAACAGAATAAGTTGACAAAGAGGGTGTATAAATCTGATGATGACAGGAGGAGGGGGTCAGAGCTGTCATAGGAAAGGGAAGAGTTAGAGGGAGGTGGTGATAATTTTGAGAGGAAGGCTATTGACCATTCAACAAGCATGTGTAGGCATTTTAAACTGAAGTGAGTGGAGAGGATTTTTTTATTTGATATTTTGTTGGAGTGTAAGCAGGTAGCATTTAAAAATCAATTCAGGAAATCCCGTTAGCTGGATTTGAGTCCTAGAGGTGGGAAGTACAGTGCCTGCACTCTAGGATAGGTAAGGACATTACAATTCGGGGTCTTTAATTATGACATCCTTGCACGTCTGGCAAAGCACCTATTGAGGGAGTGATATTGAATTTACTTACTCTGATTTTTTGGTGCAATTCATGGGATAAGTTTAGTACAGTGGTACCCCGACTTACGATATTTTTTCATTCCAGAATGCTGTTCAAGTGCCATTACCAAACAAATTTATCCCCATAAGGAATGATGTAAAATAGACTAGTCCTTTTAGACCCCCAAAATTACACTTACAAAAGCATTTAAAAAAATAAACTTACATAAAAGGGTGAGTTTGGGGACCATCGTAAGTCGGGGTACCACTGTATAATGGTTTGGTCCTAGGTCTTTTATTTGTCTGAGTCCCAAAGTTGTTTCCCTTCCAAGTGGTATGCATTCTCTAGTTTTCTTTTCCTGGTGCCCATTTTCAGTAGTATTTTTATGTATGAGTACTAAAAATAAGTGTGAAATTCTGCTGAATGAAGAGACATGACAATTTAAATATGAAAAGTATACCTATAATCAAGGTATATATCCATTAATGATTTGGGGGCTTGCCATCTACTCAGCTTGATCTCAAATTAAGTATATTAAATTCTAAAGAAAACATTGCAGGAATAAGAATTCAGAAGTTGAAGGAAGCAAAAGTAAGTGTATACTAAATAGTATAATTAAACATTTGTTAGATTTACCTATCGTTTTGCATTGTTTGTGAGATAAGTAAAAGGCCAGTGATCGTATCGGTGCAAAATAATTAATTTGGCTTCCATTTCACTTGTATGATGTGACAGCAGTACTGTACCTTTTTAGATGACTGCTGTCTACCAGGTTACTGCCTTCAGAAATAGAGACTGAAAATTTGTACAACTTAAAGTAACCTACCTATTTTTCTCAAGCTATGAGGTAAAACTAAAAAGTATAAGAATGTGATAGGCACCAATATATTTTGCTGATGCTCTTGATCCTTAAACTGTACATGATTGGGAATTATAATATTATGCCTAGTGAATGAGATGAGGTGTACTTCAATGTCTTTGCTGCTGCTAATACTTGAGTATTAATAGTGACTTGCATGGTTAAAGCATTTTGATTACTTTTGCTACTTGTAAATACTCTACATGTTAACTTTTTTTTTTTTTTAAGATTCAAATGTCATCATGTTAAGATTTATTTATGTATGTATTACTAACTTGGTTTTTCATGTGATAGGTATCTAGCACTTTTCTCAGAATACATTCTAAAAATATAAGTTTCCTTTGTATTATAAAGTTTTGATGTTGCTTCTTGTGTTTTTCAGTTTTTTTTATTTTTGGACAAGTTAAAACAAAACTGTTTTTTATATTTCCTTAGGGCAAATATGAGGAGGTAGAACGATACTATCAGCGAGCTTTAGAAATTTATGAAACTAAGTTAGGTCCAGATGATCCTAATGTTGCCAAGACCAAGAATAATTTAGCATCTGCATACCTGAAACAAGGCAAATATAAAGAAGCAGAAATTCTGTACAAGCAGGTGCTAACACGAGCACATGAACGAGAATTTGGTGCTATTGATGGTGAGTCTTGTGTATTATCCATCATGACATTTTTATTAGGTAGAAATGTCCTTGTAGGTTGTCACTAATATATCAGAGAACATTCAGTATTCACTTGTCCCTAGGCTTCCTTATTTTGTTCTTCATTGGTGTAGTTCCCTCATCAAATTCCTGCTGTTTTTTCACCAAAATGTTTATTTTCCTTTTTCTATATCTAATATTACTCTTCAAAGGAATTTTAGTGGGCCTATAACTGCAAACTCTTTGAATTCTTGTTTATTATCCTTTTTTAAATATTTCCTTCCCATTTATTTTCATAGTACTTTCTTAACACCATTTCACAAACTAATCATTATAATTGTTTTTGTACTCTATGATGTAAATAAAAAATTGTTTGAAGACTTAGCATTTGCTTGTTGATATGACTCGAATATCTTTCAGTAAGTTTGGTTTAAAATGTCATACTTTGAGGAAGTGTTGCACTTCACTAGATGCCACCTGTTTTCAAGGAAAGAAGGCATGGGTGATTTAATTATTAGCTACAGTAATAATGTATATTTTAACTCACTGGCTGTTTCTCGTCAAGGCAAGGTGACCTAAAGAAGGAAGCACATTCAACATAAATATAGTAGCAGTAGTAATAATAATAATATTGACTTAAGTTAGCTTTTATGAAAAAATTCAGGGAAACTGGAGGCAAGAAGGGCAGTGCCTATACTCTGAAGGAGGGTTGGGGGTGTTGCAGTCAGAGGGAAATTGATTGTAATGTCGGCACATTATTGGAAAGATGGCAGTTGAACAGATGTTGGTGAATGAATTTTCTTCTTTGAGTCAGTCTACCTTGGCAGGGGATGGCTATGGAGACAAAGATTGTTGGATGGGAATGTTTTCTGTGAAGCCCTTAGTATACATAGTATGTATTTTGGACACTGAAAGCTAATGACTTAATGTAACTTATATTATGTTAATACACTGTATTATCTCTATGGGTTTAGCACCTTTCCATGAATATAATATTTAAATTACAATAATTGGTCTTTGTACATACTGTGATGAAAATGGGAAAAGGGAGTGAGATATAAGCAATAAGAGGGCTGTTATGCAGCTTAATAAAATGTATACATTATCAGAATAGGTATACTTAGTTTAATTAGCATGGTAGTTAAAAATGAACAGTAAAATATTACATACACCTGTTTAGAAATTTTCTATATTTAAAGGTTCCCAAATTATGGAAAAACCTACCAGAATAACACAAAACCTGTTAAGCTTAAAAGAAATATCAAATTAAATTGACTTAATTTGTAATATACCTCAGTTCAGTATAGTAATTGTTAGTTTAAGGCTTTCTTGAGGGCTTTGTATAAGATGAGCTTGATACCGTTCCTTCCTTGAATTGAAGCTGAATGCTTCCCATTTCCTCAGGCTCTATATGACTTGTGGGGGTTGGCATTGCCCCATGAATGTAATAATGCCACAAATTTTTTTTAATGATTTGCATACCTGTACATCACATTTTTATAAATATTTTTTTCTCGTAATCTATTTACAATTAACATGATATAATGGAAAAATTTTATTAATGATAATTACACCATGACTTATGGCTGTCTTCATCTTTACTATATTACTTTATTTCAATTTAGGTGATAACAAACCCATCTGGCAAGTAGCAGAGGAGAGAGAGGAAAATAAGAATAAGGTGAAGGACTCTGCTCCATATGGGGAATATGGTGGCTGGCATAAAGCAGCGAAGGTAGATTCTCCGACTGTCACTACTACACTGAAGAATTTAGGAGCACTATACCGCCGCCAGGGCAAATATGAGGCCGCAGAAACCCTTGAAGATTGCGCCATTCGGTCACGTAAGGAGGTCAGCTGATACATCCCTGACCTACAATTAATAGATGCTGATTACCGATCACGTTTTTGTCACTACTTTAACGCATACTTGCATTCACTCGTGCAGACACAAGTACTACATTTTCATGTGTATATAAACACACACACGCAAACATGCATATATACCTACATAGCTATCTAAAGAGAACTTATGTTTAGAAAATAGATAAATTGTCTAATAAAAGCATCCTCCTTGTGATACGATGTTTTCAGTGGTTATATGAGTAAGTCATATTCGTCTTTGATGGGAGGTACTGTTGTGTTAGATTCTATTTATGCATTGTTTCTGCCTTTAAACAATTATTAGAGGATTGTAAATATGTTCCCAGAGCCTTTGGCTTTGCATGCTGAATTAGCACAATGAGACCTGATGCAACTCTGTGGACATGGTTGATTATCAGTGTTACTCTGTATGCCTGTGTTCTCTGTGGGACATTCACTGCAAATATGCATTGATACTGTTAAGCAGATTGTTTTTTTTATTTATTTATTTATTTTTCCTTTGTGAGACTGATTTGGAATGGTGTTCTTTAATACTAATTACAGTAACCTTGATTTTTTTCCTTCTCAAAAACAATGTTGCTTGTTTATTTTGTATTTGTATATGAAACACTGTATGTATGTATATATACTGTATATGTTGTGCTTTTTTT
>WNWK01002152.1:0-52500 GCA_009830355.1 Cherax destructor | reverse complement strand
ATTGGCATTTACTGTACGTTTTCCTCTGAAAGACTTCAGAAAATATTAAGTCATTTTCTGTTATTCTCAAGTAAGTATATAATGCAGCAATATGATGTGGCTAGGACTGGGAAAGGCTTTTGAAGTATGTCTTCTTGGTTTTATTTAATATTAAATGATGGAAGCTACAATGTATTAAATATTTTTACATGTGTATTAATAAATACATTGAAAAATAGGGGTACACTTGTGTGCATATATATATATGAATGTGTTCATATATGTACAGTATATGCATCCACATGCATGTACTTACCTATTTTCAGGTACAGAAATAGAGCCTATGCTTGTGTCTTGTGTCTGCATGCATGTAATTACCTTTTGAGTTAATGAGTGAATTTTAGCTCTTGATCATACCTTTTAACGTTCAGCCTTAATGATGAGGGATATAGTAGTTTTGTCATCTCAAATTCTTGCTTACACTGTAGCTGTCCAATTATGGCAGATAGAAACTAATGTGTCCAGATCAGCACTAGCTATTCTTCTGACATTGTTCATGTGAAGGTGTTCCACAGGTTTATGTACTTAACGTAACCTTCTTTCTATTTATTTTCAATTGTCTTGGCATTACCTCTGGGAATTTGGTCTTTATTGATTTTTACATTGCTTGTGCTGACAAACATTTAACAAGTGTCCACTACCACCTTTCAGAGTGCAAATGATAGCACGTTCAGCTGGGTCTCATTGAACAGCTTCATTATTATCCAAAACATACTTGGTCACCTTTATTTGACACTATTTCTCACCACACTATCAGTTCCTGTTCTGTGTGCTCCCTGTATGTTTTCCCTATTGTGGTCTACTGTTTTATGCATAGCCTTTGACAGTTAACCCCTGCTTTATTAACCAACCAAAGAAAAACCTTATGTCTGTACTTTAAAATGTGGGGGAAAAGCAACAGAGTGGTGGATTTTGAGCTCTTTCTCATGACCCCTGGCTTTTAACTTTCAACCAGCTTGTGCAAATTAGTCCTGTCATGAGTATTTTTAAATCCTATATAGAATTCTATCCACTCCGACTATGTCCTTGTCCATTCTAATTTCTTTGTGTTAGTTTTTTAATTTTCCAGAGAGAGAGAGAGCTCTGTCTTTCTCTATAACTCATTTTTCCCTACTTGGACTCCAATCTTGCTACACTTTTGGATGTTCTCGCATTTCATTCTCTTACTAGTTGAGGGTTCTATACAGGTGCTGCATACCCAAGAATGAGTTTCATTTACAAGCTAAAGTTTGCTTAAAATATTTCTTTACTAAAGTTTCTGGATTTCTTTATATTTTCTTAGATTGCTGATGATATTCTCTCTATGCTTTAGTACACACATTTGGAGTAATAGTTATTCCTAGGTCTTATTCTTGCAACGTTGAGGTTTTTCTACCCAAAATGGCACATTTTTCCCATTCTCACAGCTATATTACTTTATTGGGAATTAAATATTAGTAACTCAACCCATCTTCCTAAATTCTAAGTTGATCTCTTCCACATTTTCAGCAAATTTTTTTATTTACCTTATTTAGACTAAGTTAGACTGGGTTAAAGTGTCATCTATTAATAGAAATTAACCAATTACCATATACCACAATGGCGGTAAATGAAATATTACATATAGTCAATAACTTTTGAACATGAACAGAAAATAGGAACCCTCTGAGCGTACACTACAATACAGTTAGATAATAGCTTTTTAATGCTTGTGTAACAGACATCCATCTGACTGTCTTAGTCACTAAAATACTTTGATCAGGAGGATGGGCTGAATAACAGTGTGTTCATCTATTCCTGAAGCCTGTTCTGATCTTTGCAGAATTTTTCTGCCCTTTTGGTCTTATCTTTAAGTAGTGACATTAAGTTGTTTATTTCTCTTGACAGGCCATTAATATACAAAAACATGGAGCAAAGCACTGTATGTGAAAATTGATGGATTTGTTAGTATCGATATTAATAAATACTGTATGCGGCCTATTCCTTCCCCTTCCACACCCTCCTCCTCTTCCTTTTCTGTTGAGAAATACAGTGGACCCCCGGTTTACGATAGTCTCCAAACTCACCCTTTTATGTAAGTTTATTTTTGTAAGTGCAATTTTGGGGGTCTAAAAGGACTAATCTAATTTACATTATTCCTTATGGGAATAAATTTGTTCAGTAATGGCACTTGAACAGCATTCTTGAACGAAAAAATGACGTAATCCGGGGGTCCACTGTATTGCTTTCTGACCTAGCACTGTATACACATTTCCTTGCTATCTAAAGCTCTTCCAGTGTTGGCAGCAACCTTCTGGTAAAAACAATTCAAACTCTTTACATTCAAGGGTTTCATTCTTAATCCACAAATTGTAAAATTTTAATCTTTCCGTTTGTCAGTCCCTCATTACTCGCCAGAAATTTGCCAGCTTCAGAATTACCAAATTTTATTTTAGGACTTATCATATTAATGCATCTTATGCTTGTAATTTCTCAGCTAGTACTTTTGAGTTTGAGTTTTATTTTTTATGAAAGATCAGAAAATCTGTCAACTATTTTTATCTTATTGAATAACTTGGTGCATACATCTTTTGCTCTCCAAAACTGTTTCTACCATCACTTCATCAAGAAGGATTCAAGAGGTATTTATAATAATTCATAATTGGTAAGCTATAGTTTGTAAAACCCAAAGACGTGTAATATTCAGCTGTGACACTGAAATATTTAAGATTGCTTTAGAATTACCTATGGTGAATAATACATCGGGGGATGGGGCAGGGATTAAAACGATTAAAATATTTTAAATGTCAGCACATTGTTTGTGTTTCTGTAGCAAAGTAAAATTTCAAGCCTTTAGAATTCAGTTCATCTACAAACCATCTTCATGCGCTAAGTTTTCAAATAATCGGGAGTCATGAATTAAGCGTTACCAAATAACTAAACATATTTATTAAGACCAGAGGCCACTTGATTGCTTTAAAAACTAAATGTATAAGATTGTGTATGATATCAAAACAAAAAATTTAGCTTTCATATTAAAAGCAAAGAAAGAGAAAAGTAATAGAAAAGTAGGCAGTAAGAGTTTTGAAGGATATTAACAAGTTCAACTGAACGCTTACTCATTCAGTGAACATAAAGTGCAAATATAGATTCTCTTTTAAAAAGAAATAATACTGCTTTCATGGTCAACAAGATCAACCTCTGCAGTGCCTAAGTGATTTATCTAGAAAATATTAATTGTAGTTACACCTGACTTAATGCTGAACCATTTCCTGTTGATGCTTGGATGTGGCTTGGGCAAGTAAGTGTAATATAATTGGTACATAAAAGATTTAGAGCATTGCTGAACAAGCTTTATGTGTTTATAAAAATGTTTATAAAAAATAGAAATATTAATCTTTCGTTTAATACTTGATGAATTTCCAAATTGACAAAACTTTATTATAAATTATTTCATCACTTAAGGTTGTTTCATAATACCTCTTGATTACTGAAGTTGTAAATTAAAACATTCAAATGGTAATGGAGTAATAAGAATGTTATGCTCACTAGCTGTATTTAGTTATAACTTTTCCAGATTACTAAATGTAAAAAAAAAAAAAAAAAAAAGAATTTTGGTTTCTTCTTTCTTGGGTCACCTTGCCTCAGTGGGAGACAACCGGTGTGTAAAAAAAAATCCAGAAGTTTTAACTTAATTTTTTTAAGCTATTGTTGAGTTTAACTATTTGGTTTCTACAAATAATTTAGGTTTAATGAGTTGTGAACTTTCCTTTTATTAAAATTATGTTTTGATGTATATTTTTCTTTATATTTTGATTTTGTTGTAGTAAATATTCTTTGTCACCAGTCTGTCAGGCATTACTGAGGGAACCAGTGAGCCGAAAGCTCAGGGTAATGAAAATTATATATATGTACTCGGTTATGAAAGAGATACAGAATTATTTTTGTAAGTTTTTAATAGTATGCAGTGAACCCTCTAATTAACAGACTAATGGGGGGGAGTGAGTGTATGGTATTGGTGATTGTTCAAAACATCTGAATTACAAAATTAATAATTCTCAATTATAACATAAATGGACAAAGTTCTGAATCAGTGGACTTGGTCTGCTGATGCAGACAACAACTAGACCCTAAGAATGTGGATATTGTAAACTGTAGTAGTACAGACAGTACTGTACTGTACAGCAATTTTATAGTATTGTACGTAATGTACAGTAATTTTGCTTACTTCCTTTTTGTGGTGTAAACTGCTGTGATCAAATAAAAGTTATCACTCAGAATAACTTTTATTCTGAGTCAGAAGAGTTGTGAACTCTACTAAATAAAATAATGTAGATGGCTGAAAAAACATACTGTACATGAACAAAAAGGAGCAATACCATGACTGGAACAATATACAAATAACCCGCACATAGGGGAGAGGAGCTTACGATGATGTTTTGGTTTGACTTGGACCAATACAGTCAGTCACAGTGTGACTTTGTAAATGGTCCAAGTCGGATTGAAATGTCATCATAAGTTCCTCTCTCCTATGTATGAGTTATTTCTGTATTGTATACTGTAGATGGCTGAGAAGGCGTGCCACTGAGACACCAGACTCGACCGTTTTTATTAGTTCAAGTTTCTACAGAACACTGAGGGTCACACATTTCCTCTTGGTACCACCACTTGCTTTAAAAGTCATTGTTAATTGCACTTTATTTAGTATGTTAATTATGGGAAAATTGAAGGCTGAATGACGAGAGTATGTGCGAGTGAGCACAAACACTAAATTAGCGCAGATGACCTACGGCTTGGGTAATGGTGAAAACAGACAGGTTCTGGATATGAGACACTGGCCCGTACAAGACAAGTGTTGAAGACATCGGACTTGGTCCAGTGCTTCAGGAATCAACCCAGACACTACTGCTACAGACAAAATCTGAAATTTTATATTTTATTCCATTTTGTCCAATGTTTCCAACATTTTGTACAACCGATTTTTTTGTCTGAAATTGCCGGAATCTGTTAAATGAAGGTCTGTTAATGAGAGGTTTTACTGTACTGTATAGTAAGCAAGTCTAACCAATAAACTAATCAGTCTAGTATTTATATTTTTCTGTAAATGCATGACTCCCTCTAGTCTTAAAGTTCATTGGTGTTTTTAATGTTTAATATTTGAATAATAGTGTGTGCATTGCTTTTCATATGAAAAGCTTATAAATCCAAAGATGAAGGTGGTGGGATCTAACTTCACTGTCATCTCGGCTTACTGGTATCTCATCCGTGTATGCAGACAGGAATAGGGATGAAGATTTCTGTGCCACTCTGATTATTTTGTGTATATCAAATACATAGCCCATAGTAGTGGTTAGTGGGAGGAAATTTAAGTGGGACTGTGACTTTTATATTTAGTAAAAACTACCTTAAAATGTTCATTAGTAAATTTATAGTTTTATTAAATAGTAGCTTGGGCTATATTTTTAGCATTTAATTGCTAATTTGTAATGATATATATTCTTTGATGCAATTACGATAGATTAAAAGCTGGAGCACTTAAGTTACAAAGAGCTGGGGTGGCACAGATTCTTCCACCATTCCCAGACTGATGGCTCAGGTACATTCTCTTTCTCCCCAGCCCCCAAACTTCCCTTCCCCCATGGGGTCTACTACTTCACAAAGATCGCAAGACGACGCACGCCACACCGGTATTAAAAAAATCTTCCACGCTTTCGGCTTTCAGTCCTGAATGAAGCACAAGCAGAATGCGCTCAACCCACGCCTGTTTTGGACTCTCTTAAGAGGCGCTGGCTGGTGGCTGGTAGTGTAGAACCCTCCTTTCCCCACCCATCCCAAGACAATAGTTTGCTGTGTGAGCAGTTGTCCTAGCTGAGAATGGCCTGAGCATTGGTTGTCATAATTTGAGGGATTTATTTATTTTTGATAAACATGTCTGAAGTCCCTACAGTTTCCTCATATTATTTGACAGCATTTTATATAGTACTTTCATGAGCAATAGTTTTAAATATTTATTCTATTTCATTTGCTCAGACTTTTCAGCTTTGGTCATTCTTAGTGTGCATCATCTTAGCCTTTGGACAATTCATTTGCATCTATGAAATGCCACTATTTGTTGCATTAATTTAACAAGTTAGTGAGTTGTCAAGATTTTTGTGGAAACTGCATATCTATAACATTTAAAGAATAGGCATGTAAAGTATCATCTAAATTCATTAATACATACTGTAATTTTTGTAGTAACATTAGTTTTAAAGTAAAGGTATTTACATTTTAAAATTAATGAAAAGTACAGTATACAGTACTGTATTTAATAACTGTTCATCAGTCAAATCATATTTTTTTCCTCTTCCTATTCACTAACATGTTAAAATGTGTATAGCAGCATGACTACTCTCCCAAAATGCCTTTTAAATCCATATACCAGATGATGATAATGGCTTGTAAAGCCTCATTGTGGGTAAGCAGTTGCCAGCCTCCACAGTGTCCACAACATTGTGTTCTGGCAGAAACAATCTAAATTTGTTTGTTATTGCAAGGCTTGAGAAACTAAAACTAAAAATATTTTTATGGTCAATTTTGATGTGGTTTTCATGTGTGTTAGAAAAGTATTCTATAACTTAAGCTTTAGTATGAAAAATTATTTAAATGTACCCCAAAAACAATTGATAGTATTTGTACAGTATAAATTTGATATAGGTTTTATTATTTATTAATTCTTATTAAGTACAGCATTTTGAAAATATAGTATACTAGATGTTTATAATTTTTTAATAAGCTATTTACTAGGAGTTTTTGTTAAACTTCAAGAAATATTATTAGTTTTTTTGTTTGATAATCAGGGTTCTAAAGACTAAGAGGAAAAGTAAAATATT
The DNA here is from genome assembly GCA_009830355.1 of Cherax destructor. Classification (NCBI taxonomy): domain Eukaryota; kingdom Metazoa; phylum Arthropoda; class Malacostraca; order Decapoda; family Parastacidae; genus Cherax; species Cherax destructor. The sequence goes on along the minus strand of WNWK01002152.1, from coordinate 45,631 downwards.
AAACTCTTAAATGTCTAATAATTTGGGTCTTAAAAATTCATGGTGGATATTATTGTGTTCTGCCAGCACATAATGATGTTCCCACCACTCTCCTCACACCTCACTTTAGAGTTTAACTGTTGTGTGTTGTTGTATTGAGATATAATTTATTTGTAGTCAGCATTACTTTATAGTGTACAGGGAAAAAGCCGTTGTCTATATTTTTACACAGATGCGTTAATTACTTAAACTCGTATTTTCATATTTTTTTATTTATCCATGATCAAGTTACTGTTGTCTGTCTAGGGACCACTTTTGCATATTCCCGTCTTCTTTTCAGTCTAAATTAATTTCAGTAAGGTAAATGCAACTATCATTTTGAGGCATTATCCAAGTCAATAGAAAATAATGTCTTTCATAAGTTAATTTGAAAAGAAACATGAGAGAGTGCTTGTGTAAAGTGTGTGTGTGTGTGTGAGTGATTTGAGTTTGCTGGGAAGAGGGTGAGGGAGGTCTAGTTCTTGTTTCTGATTCTTTTTAGGCTGATTGACAAGAAATGTCTCATATATTTTTGTACCCTTGAATGGAGTCCACTTTCACTATCATTGAACAGTTAATTAATTTCACTCTTTTTCTAGTCTTACATTGCAATGTTTTATGATATGTTTAAGGCTCATTTGAGTGCACAATTTCTTGTCTATTCCCTGAAATGTTTTGCATGTGAGGACTATAGTCCCTTCTTCATTCTTTCAGAATTTAGAGACAGACAACTTATTCTCTCCTCTTAGCTCATTTTTCTTAGTTTAAGGCACCATCCTGGATGCATCACTCTGAATTAAAGTTTCACATTGTGTTTAGCTGAGAGTTGCATTCTTGCTGTTGACATGATGAGGGTTTCACTATTGATGAAATGAGGGGAAATCCACACTTGATACTGACATGATAAGGTTTCCACACTTGCTGTTGACCTGGGGAGGGTTCCACAGTTGCTATTGACATGGTGAGGGGGTTTCACTGTTGCTGTTGACATGGTGAGGGCTCCACTGTTGCTGTTGACATGGTGAGGGCTCCACTGTTGCTGTTGACATGGTGAGGGGGTTTCACTGTTGCTGTTGACATGGTGAAGGGGTTTCACTGTTGCTGTTGACATGGTGAGGGGGTTTCACTGTTACTGTTGACATGGTGAGGGGGTTTCACTGTTGCTGTTGACATGGTGAGGGCTCCACTGTTGCTGTTGACATGGTGAGGGCTCCACTGTTGCTGTTGACATGGTGAGGGCTCCACTGTTGCTGTTGACATGGTGAGGGGGTTTCACTGTTGCTGTTGACATGGTGAAGGGGTTTCACTGTTGCTGTTGACATGGTGAGGGGGTTTCACTGTTGCTGTTTACATAGTGTGGGCTCCACTGTTGCTGTTGACATAGTGAGGGTTTTCATTTTTGCAGTTATGGTGAGGATTCATCACTGATGCTGTCTGTCTAGGTTTCTGAACGACACTCATTTAAAAGCTTTGCATGTTCTGCTGATATTGTTTCTGCATGTTCAAGTACAGTGGACCCCTGGTTAACGGCCATAATTCGTTCCAGAATGCTGTTCAAGTGCTGTTACAGAACGAATTTATTCCCATAAGGAATAATGTAAATTAGATTAGTCCTTTTAGACCCCCCAAAAATACACTTACCAAAGCACTTACAAAAATACACTTACATAATGGGTCAAGTTTTGAGTAGTACGTAAACCGGGGGTCCACTGTACTTTGATTTTGTTACATAAATTAGGCAAAGTTTTAAGTTTATGTGAGTTGTGTTAAAAATAATTAGTATATGGTTGCCATTATTTTCTTAATTGACTTTTGAGTGTGATTCTAGATTACTTTAACTTTTTTTAACCAAAGATGGGTAATAAAGCAAAAAGTCAAATAACAGAATTAGGTGAGATTTTCATAGTGTAAAATTGTGTTCACAAATGATCAGATAAGGGACACCACAGTGAGAATTCATTTAATTTAAAACTGTTAGTCTTGTTTATGCTAGAAGAGAAAATGGGGTGTATTGTGAAATGCATGTATAGTATAAAAGAATGTGCTTCCACAGTTTTCAAAATAAACTACTTGTTGGTATACTAGTTTAATGAAAAGAGTATTAATGTTCAAAGATGTGCAGACTAGTAACATTAATATGGAATTGTTATTAGATATAAGATAGAGTTTGGAAGGCAGTCTTAATTTTAATTCTAGTACATTTTAGGCAAATTGTCCTTTTATTTGCAAATTTTATTTTAAGTATACGTATAGTTGTCAAAAATAGGTTTCTAAATGTACTGTCATACTGTGCAAATGTGCAAGATAGTCTCTCCAGAATATATTTATTTTGACACCGCTGCTTTTTCCAACATTATTTGTTTAGTACGTCCACAAAGAATAAAGAGACAATACTGTGACTGGGACAGTACACTAATATCCCTCACATAGAAGAATGACAATTATGATGACATTTTGTTTTGACTTTTGGACCATTAACTAGTAACACACTTGATGTCACTAATTAATGGTCCAAAAGTTAGACCAAAATGTCTTCACAAGTTTGTCTGTTATTTATGGGTTATATTTGTGTTTTATTATGCCCACGACTGCTGTGCTTTTAATTTAAAATTCGCAACAAAACATATTTAATTTTTACCCCTTAGTCATATACAGTAGAACCCCCATATCTGCAGATTCAGTTTCTACAGTTTCAGTTTCTGCAGTTTCAGTTATCTGCTGTTTACCATGGCCCAAAAATAAGCCTTAATTTTGCTTAATGACCACAGAACACAAAAGTAGTGATGGTAGCAGTTCTTCAAAGCCTAAGAGAAGCTGTGAAATGTTTCCCATCAGTGAAAAATTGCTAATCCTCGACTTACTGTGCATAATTTATCAATTAAACTTGATCATAGGTATGTATCTAAACAAAGAACAACATACATATATATAGGATTCACTATTATTTCAGGCATCCACAGTATTTCTTGCAAAATATACCCCGTGGAAATGGGACTACTGTACTGTATAATTTACTTATTTCCATCACAATTTAGATCCTTAGCATACATAAAGTATTCAGTGGTGTACCAGTATGAATGGTTGGCCTTGACATGGAGGTGTAGCTTCTTTGCAAACAAAAGATCCCCAGTATAAAATAAAGTAAAATATGGCTCCATTCAAAACTTTTATTGGGTTGTTTTTTATAACAAAACAAAATTTGGGTGCAAATGGAAGTGAGAAACAAATGCAGTATTAGGACATTTAATAGAGGATGTTTTGTCTATCAGGTAACCCTTGTGGTTTAGCGCTTTTTGATTATAATAATAATAATAATAATAATAATTTGTCTATCAGGGCAAAATTTATAAAGTCCCAGGCCTGGCAAAATGTCTTGTTAACAAGTTTCCATATTTGTGTAAATTATCCATTTTATATACTGCATATGAAATGAGTAATTTCAGTTTACATCAGGTGGACATAATAAAATTGTCAGAGACAATAGTCTACTTTTTAGTGTGATAAATTATGAACATACAGTTTGTCCCATAAACTTAGTTTATATTAGAATTGTATTATGATGGCCAATAATAAAAGTTACATAAATAAATTTGGCTGATATAAAAGTAATTATAACAGTTTGACATTGTTTTTGCCACTAATCATAATTTTGAAAGAATATCATTCTAAACAGTACCTTAAGTGTTGGTAATAATTCATTTTGATAAAGGCAGAAGTTACTGCATTGTAGAGTACATCTACAATGGCCATCTTCCATCAACTTGTGGCAACCAAAAAAATAAAAAAACATTCAATATCATTCATTCAATCGCTGTCTTGACCATAGTAGGTTTAGTGCTTCTTTTTTATTATAATAATAATCAATTGCTGTCTTGCCAAAAGTATGTTGATATCATTCAGATTAACCTCTTGACTGTAACATCACTTCTGAATGCAGGCACTGCCCTTCCCACCTCCAAAACGGAAGTCCAGCTAACCAGTTGCCCCTGAATCCCTTCATAAACATCTCACTTTCTCTCTCTCTCTCTCTCTCCCTCTTTTTTCTCTTCTCTCTCTCCCTCTTTTTCTCTCTCTCTCACACACACTCACACACCCGGATTTCGTCAATAATTCTTTCCAGAAGGCTGTTCGAGTGCCGTTACCAAACGAATTTGTTCCCATAAAGATGAATGTAAATTAGATTAGTCCGTTTCAGACCCCCAAAAATACACTTACATAATTGTTCGAGTTGGGAGCTGTACGAAATCCGGGGTACCACTGTATATATATTGAATTTATTTTAGAATTGGGAATAAATATTGGAAAAGAAAAAAATCTGCATATTGCTAAAGAGATCGATGATAATTGTATGCATAATAAAGGAACTAAACTTTTTAAATTTTTCAGTAAGGCTTGGTATATTTTTAGGCCTTGTATTCATAAGAGTAGGAGGCAGTCAAGCACTTCAGACTTACATGCTGTCATGAACTTGTAGATACAGTACTTTCAAATTACGTACATTAATTCTTTAATGCTGGTACACCGTTTCAATTACTTTGAGTCAATTTATTCATTATGCAGGATTTTGATTCACCCTTAGATGATGTCATTTGACAGATTGGTTTTATCTTTTGAAAATTCTTAGCTACATGGAAATAATTAGCTACAGCTTATGCACCAGTTTACTGCTTCCAAACTTTATGCATCCAATATACAGGTCTGTAGCCTGAGCAAATTCTTATGGGTAAGGTACTACACCTATTTTAGGGTATCAGTTAACAGCAACTTAGGGTCTAAATCTGTAGGCCTAATTTATAAACAAATAGCCTAATACCAATTTAATTGGTGCCATAACTGGCTGTAAATTATTACCATAACATGTCAATATTTCCTAATTATTATTTGCATATACAGTGGAAACTCTGTTTTCATATGCCCTAGTTAGTATGTAAAACTATAGTTATTCTCTAAAATGTATTTTTTGTTAATATTTCCCATAAGAAATAATGTAAATCCAATTAATCCGTTCCAGACACCCAAAAATATTAACAAAAAATACATTTTATAGAGAATAACTATAGTTTTACATACAAACTAGCACATACAAAAACTGAGGTTCCACTGTATTAGGCTTTTTGCTTTAAAATTCGAGTGAGGTGTATCTGTTCCCCTTTGCTTCCCCAGAGGCTACGCTCCTGATATACGTATGTGTGTTTCATGATCAGATACAAATATGAAAGTTATAAGAGTGTCTTAATTTTTGCATTCATTATTCTTCTGCGGACTTTGAATGACTGGGGTTTAATTTTGGCCTTCAATTAAATTTGATGTTTTACAGATGAGTAAATTTATTTTAATGCTTTGGGAGGTCAAGATTGCCACTTTATATTCCTTGCGTCAAGGCTTGAGCTCTCACACATTGTGAATTTTCCACCAATATTTAGAAATAGGGCACATAAATTATTTTGTATTTTATTATTGCACTTTTTTTTATTTATTTTTCTAGCCAAGCTGTACGTGATATTTTCCTCTCAGTACTTAATATAACTGCAGTTTTATGTATGATATTTTGCTCAACTTGTTAGCAGGCAAGTTTTAATGAAACCACACAATAAGGCATACACAGTAGGCCTTGTAATAAGTTGAGAAATAGAGGTTTGTATAGTTTAGTCAAGAATTCTCAAAGCATGTTCATTCCTTGGTGCTGGGATATTTATGATTGATGTATATCATTTACTGTATTACAACAGCATAATCTCTTATCACAGCAACTTGGCAAGTTTTGTTCCATCTGCTTTTATGGAAAGCTATTGAAGATGCTCATTTGTAAAGTACCAAAATTAAATATCGTCACTTGTGTACCTTATCAGAAATAAATCATGTGAGCTAGATGTTTTTGTTTGTTTTTACTCCTTTTGTGTATATTGATTTGTTTCCTTTTATTAGCTTTGTTTGTAATATGGGTATGAAATTGCATGGTCAGATTCCTGCATGTAAACGTTTTGTGCATGTTTTATGTGGTTCATGTTTTTATTTTTTTGGAATGACACTTGTTTTAGTATTGGGTTTTTTAATGTTTATGTTCCTGAAAATCTGAATTGTATATAGATAATAAATAATTGTACAGACTATAAATGTTGTGTGTGTGAAAATACTGTACTAGCTTCATCTTTATGTAACAACTTTCTCAAGTTTATTCAGATAATCATGAACACAATTGTCTTTCACTTCTGTCTGTACTATGGCTTGCTACCATGTCATAAACCACCAATATTCATTAATGAAATAGCGATCTGTAAATTTTAGCAAATCACTTAAGTAACTAACAGTGTGTTAATAGTTTTATTCTGGTGCACTGTACAAGCATTTGAAAATAGCTTGTGGATATAAATGACATTTTTTTTTATAGGATTATTATCCTTTATTGTCAACATTTGTGAATTAAGATTTTGCTATTTAATTTAAAAGGGTTCACAGAATTTAAAAAATATTTGTAGTCTAATAAGTCTAAATAACTTATCTTTTAATATAACTAATTTATTACTTTAATTTGAGAGTAGTGAGCTTGAAGCTGTTTATGATGAGTAATAATAAGTGTATACACAAAGGTAATCCTAACTAAATAAACCATGGGTGTAGCTTGTTGCACACTTATTCTACATTGAGTGCACTTTTCCCAGTCCTCTTGGAGGTGATGGTGTGTGTAACCATTGATGCAGATTGTACTGTCCTTTTTTTTAGCATTGTGGATTAATTGTTAGCAGTCCTCAGTTATCAAGATAGGGTAACCAAAGGTACATTGTGCATAATAGTGTCGTAACTTGTACTTTTACTTTTAATTCTCTAGCAGGGATTCAAATGTTTTCTCCATTATTCCTAATAAATTTATCACTCCCTATTTGAGATATTTAACATTATATTTTAACAGTTATTCAAAATGTGATAATGTCTTCTTTTCAATATTTTTAGTTCACAAGAGAAATTTTAAATTGACTGTTGAATTTTTGATAAATACATAAAATGAATTGTTTAATTCAGATTTTATAGAGTATGATACAATAATGCAGTTCTCCCCCCCACCCCCTCCCTCCCTCTTTCTCACTTATTTTTTTTCTCCATAATTCCGAAGAATTATACACATTTTATACACCGTTATTGCATATGTTAAAATTCAGCAAGATTTCACTTTCAGATTTGTTAACCATTATTTAGCATTTCATTTTTCTGGTTTATTCCACATTTTTTTGTGCATTGGTTTCTATATCTTGTTTCCCAGTGGTTTCCATTTCCAAAATACGGTATTTGTTTAGTTTTGAGCAACACTGGTCAAGGACTGTCAAGTCACACTATCAGTCCACCATATCTTAATAGATCTGTTTATCAGTGGGCATGCAAGATTCACTTTCCACGTCTACACTGCCTCAACACACTTGCTCAGATCTCCTCACTGCAAGTCCCACCTTTGAGGGCAGATTCTTTCTTCGATTTCCATTTTCCTCTTGCACAAACCCCCAACTCTCTCACACCTCTAACTCGCATTCACTCTTAACCTTAGCCCATTTTTGCTTCATCCCATACCTCCCTGCAGTACTGTATATTCCTTGCGGGTTTAGTGCTTATCTTGATTATAATAATAATCCAAACTTAAGTTATTCATCAGCTTGCTAGCAATAGCTCTACCACTGCTGAACCTTCTCAAGCCTTAATAGAATAAAGACTAATTCATTAACAATTAAGAAAAAGCCCAGATTGCTTAAAAATTGGATAAAGTAGAAAGTGTCACTCTTATGATAGGGTATAATGTTTATAGAATAACAGCGGATGATTTAAAATTACAAAACCAACCTTTAGAACTTATTTCAACACTGACTGTGTACATGTTATTTCTAAGCATCACTGTTTCTGGGCCTGCAAGTAAAAATATTAATTTTCAAATGAATGATTTTGCAGGCTGTATATGAAAAGTGTTTTTCATTCTGGGAGAATATTGATAAAGTAGGCAAAATATTTCCACCAACTATATATTGAAACCCAAAATGATGATTACATTCATGGATGGTTGCACAGATTCAAGAAGTGCCATGTTATCCAGTAAAAGCTACTCTCTAGAGGGCACTTGCACACATGTTGGATGAACAACATATTTTGTTAAATTTATTTGGTTGGTATTGTACAGGCACCTAATTTAATTCAACCAAATTCAGAGTAAAATGCTGATGAGAATACCATATATGCAAGAGATAACATGAAATATTTTTGTTTGTTGCACTGTATGACCCTTAGGGGGTGTAGCACAATTTATTGCCATGAGAAAGCAGTGGCTGGTATGAAAGAATCTTATGTGAAAATAAACTTTTAACTTGTGCTAATATAGCTGAAACAACTGTAAAATCAGGCTTTGGTAAGAGTACTAATCCACAAGCATGTGAGGGAATAAAAATATTCCAGGTGAAAACTTGTATACAATTCACAAGTTACCCACAATATGGAGGAAATTTTTGCTGATGTTTTGGTGCACCCTGGACCATTGTTAAGTGACTTGATAATGTCTTGGACAGAGATATTGTTTGAAGTTTTCTTTCCAAATTGTGAGTTGTATGTGAATTATTCCAACCATAGAATTGTAACTTATTCTTTGAAGTAAGACATGCAAGACTCCTTGAATTACAAAATAGCTATTAATCAAATGGTTTCTTAAACTTTGTCCATGAGGCCAGGGAACATTGCAAAAGCACAAAGTTTCGTAAAGATTGTAAGATTTTGCTATTCCTTGATAATTGCTCTCCTTACCCACTTGTGGAATACTTGCTTTCACACTAGGTTTTCATAGCTTATATTCTGCTCCATGGATCAAAAAATAACAAGGATTAAAGCTAATTACTGCAGGTAACTCTTTCCAGCCTTTTTAGAATTTGAAGCGTGTGCCTTTGAAAGTTTTATAGAACATTCACATTTTTTTACAATCCATTGCAGTTAAGTCTAACCTCTTTCTGTTCCTTACTCCTTATAAAGACCCTGTGGTCTATATTTTCCCTACCCTTTTGCTATTTCCAGAGTTTTTCTTTATTTTTGGACTTTTGCTCAGTATTATATTTCCAGTTACAATGATGGTGTGTACACCATAGTAGGTCCAAATCCTCCATTAGTGTGGGATATGGGATACTTAGCTGTCTTTCCAGGTCATGTCATCCAGAACTGACTATTGTAGTCAGCTAATACATTTGCATCAGAGTTAACCCCTGTGGTTTAGCGCTTCTATTTGATTATAATAATAATGCATCAGAGTTGTTCTCCTCTTGTTGCTTTTATCCACATTGTTAATGTGTTACTCAAAGTAGGTTCATACACTGATAACACCAAAGAAATAAGTGGAATTTAGACAGAACAGTACTATGAATCAGTGATGAGCAATATAATTGACATTATAATTGGACAGTTTTTTAATTAACTGCCCAGAAATAAAATGGATACATCCACATAGCACCTAGCCCTGAGTCCTGGAATGTAAAATATTTTTAAAGAAATGCAAGATACTGTGGGCATAAGCGCTCACTTTGGAGATGAGCTTTGATTCAAGTGAAATCTCAGAAGCCTTGTAAAATACAGACATTGGTAGCCTTCTTTCACAAACAGAGCAATTGCAAATAATTAGATCAGCAAGACTAACATAACACATTCAACAAGCCTTTCAAAAAGTTTGCCAAGACGTTAACTTAGATTTTATGGAAAAAATGAGCTGCACATCCCAGGTCAGCATATCTTTACAGGAGGAAAATTATCCTTATCTCAAATATAATAATATGGCAAAAATCAGGATAACAAAACAATGTGATCTACAGAGATTTTGCTAAGGCAAGCTGTATAACCCTTGTGGTTTAGCGCTTCTTTTGATTATTATAATTTGCTAAGGCAACTGACAAGTGATAACCCCTGTGGTTTAGCGCTTCTTTTGATTATAATAATAATAATTCTTTTGATTATAATAATAATAATAATAATAATAACTGACAAGTGTTACCAGAGTAATATCTCGTAAAATTAATCGGATAGTTATAATTAGGAAATGGGTATGGTATTCAGATTTATAACAGATCACAGAATGCTAGCAAAAATAAAAAAATAAGTACCCCAAGACATGGTTTTGATACCTTTATTGTTTCTCATCCTCGGCAGACAAAAACATTAGCCATAGCTTCAAATCATCCTTGGGAGATAATAGCAAAATAAGCATGAAAGTCATCTCGGTAGATGATAGAAATACTGCAAATGTGGTAAGACCTCAGTTTAATAGATTTCTGATTAAATGAACAAAATCTGTGTTCAGGCAACATTCTGAAAGAAAAAAACAATGAATAAAGTCCATTAAATCCAGAATTATCTATTATTGATGTGATTCTCTGGGTAAATTAATTTTTTGATTTAATGGACAGTCTTTTAAATCCAGAATTGTACATTATCATGATCATGGAAAGTCTCATCATTCGGATTGAACAGACACCACCTCGCCTCCTATTAGTCCATTAAATTGAAGGTTCACTGGTGTTAATGGACCTCTTTAAGGGGGGCTCCTTGTCGCGGTAAAGAGGCTATCGGTCTGAAGAATTGGACCTCTTGGTCTTCTTCCTCAGACCGAACCTAATTACCCCCCAATCCCCCCTCCCTTTTTCCCATCTTCCCCATCCTCCCTTTTCCCTTTCCTCCTCCTCCTCCTCATCCCTCCCTTATTTCCTTCCCAGTTTTACCCTGGGAGCTTCTCTCCTCAGGCATTCTAGTTCCTAGGTAGGGGGAAGGGTATCGTGGTCCATCCCATTCCGTTGAGGTCCTTGGCGGTGGTGTAGTTTGCCGTGGAATCTGGATCGCCTGGGGATGTCCCGATCCCTCTCCGGTCACCCGGGGGGTGGCCTTGGGTATCTTTCGGGCGACGGGTGTATCTCTGGAGGCCACCTTTCGGATTCCGGGGGTGGTGGCCGAAGGCGGTATGCTTTGTGGCGGATATCCGGCCGCCCTCTCTTTTGTCCGCCGAGATGGCTCGGTGGATGTGAGGTTGCTATCCCGGATTGCTGGTTTACTGGCATGAAGGGTAGGGTATGGCACGGGTTCCATGCTGCATCTGCACCACTTGCGGTATTGAGGTCCTCTTGGGCACGGAGGGGGATTTACGCTCCCTTTCATTCCTCCTAGGAGCTATTCCTCCACGATCCCCCCTTTTTTTATTTTTATTTTCTTTTCTTTCTTTTTTTTCTTAAAAATAAAAAGAAAGAAGTAACCTAACCATGGCTGACCCAATCCATGAACCCACTACCCCCAGGCCCCTTCCTGATACCGCACCCAGTACTGACCCTGCCTCGTTAACGGATGACTCTTTGGACACCTCTCATGCCCCTGTACCTCTTGCTGGTGCTGGTTCGTCACCTGCTTCAGGTACCGGGGACCCGACAGGCCCTTTCGATACGTCTGACCTTCGCTCTTCTCTGACCTTGATTCCGGCTTCTCCCTCGACGGTGCGGCAATTTTCGAATCGCTCGCCCGTCTCCCATCGGACCACCCCGGTCCCACACAAAACGACCAAGACCCACACATGACGATTCGACACCCCTTCTCGTTCGTCGCAGAAACGACCAGCTCGTCACGCACTCCCCTTAAACTCTCTGTTTCAGACTACTCAATGGACGAAGTTTTTTACTCTGCGACCGACTTCTCCTAATACCTATCTTTCAGACCATAGTATTGGTAAAGCTCTGCTACGCCATGTTGGTAAAGACATCTCATTTCACGCTCTCAAGAGCGGCACTCGCATCATCACGGTCCAGAATGCTGGCCAAGCTCGCGATCTTTCTCTTCTTACGACCATTGACACTACACCTGTTACTATTGACAAGCACCATTCCCTCAATTCTTGTTGTGGTTCTGTCATTTTGCCCCACACCATTGTCCAACGGAATTTCCAGACATGATGACATTTTCGAGCAGCTTGAGCTCCAAGAACTCCCTATCCTTAAAGTTGACACTTTTGTCCTCCCAGCCAATAAGCGAAGACGTTATCCTTGCAATATAGCTCGTTTAACGTTTGACTGCCGAGAACTGCCACCTTCGGTCTACATTGCAGGTCAACGTTTACAAGTTCGAAGGTGACCCTACACCGCAGCAGTGTAGAAACTGCTGGCGTTTTGGTCATCCAGCAAAATATTGCAGATCCATGGCCGAATGCCCAGTCTGTGGTGCTGACGACCATGCCAGTTCTTCTTGTACTCTACCTCCCTCGTGCCTTAACTGTCATGAGGCACATCCTTCATATTCTCGCCGTTGTCAGGTTTACCTGAATGAGCGGGAAATCCGTTGTCTCAAAGAGGCGGAAGGCTTCTCCTATGCTATGGCTGTCTCTCATCTTCGCCTTCAAGGGAAACTTCCCGTATTTCTTATTCTCGCATTGCTAAACGTCGCCCCGCTTCTGGGGTCCCAACTTCCACGGCTTCCTCTGTGGTCGCCTCATCCTCCGTCACCCCTGTCTCGAATCCTTTTGATGTTCTTGGCTCCGAGGTCCCTACCTGGCTTCCCATACTATCCACACTCCTTCCTCTATTCACTCGCACAGTTCTGAGTCTACACGTTCTCGTCCTACACCTAAACCTCAGCGCCCCCCCTCTTATAAGCCCGGCAAAAAATCCCTATTGCCAGGTTCTTCGCCTCCGACTAGTTCTGTAACGTGTGTGGAGGTTCATCCTCCTCCTCATACACTACCTTCATCCCCTGTCCCTCCCAAGTCCCTACGACAGTTCCCTCTTCTACCTCCCGTCCTCTACTTTAGTACAGTCTATAGACTCCCGATAGTTTCTTCCATTTCTAATGTAGTCTCCCATTCTGCATCTTTGACTTCCGAAACACTGGAAGCTATTGCAGAATATATTTCAGAGACTGGGCCGATGATGGACACTACTCCATCTGAGGTTCCTAATCTCTCTTCTTCGTCTCAACCCCTCTTCCTTCACAACGTCCTCCTCCCTCTCTGATTACAGGTCTTCCGCTGCCTCCACACGTGGACTTTTTAACCCTAGTCCATAGCTTCCTCTCACTACCACTTTTATCTTTTCTCCATAAATCATGGCTTATTTGCAGTGGAATATCCGAGGCCTCAGGGGTAACAGGGTGAGCTTCAGGTGTTGCTCTCCCAGTTCTCCCTATTGGGGTCTGTTTGCAAGAACCCAAACTACAATCCACTGTTATCAGGCCCTTTTCAGGCTATAATTTGTTATATTCATCGGATCCTTTTCCGATGGAACCTTTAACGAAAGTGCTCTCCTTATACGCACTGGTGTTCCATACCGTCAGCTCTATGTCCCTTCTTCCTTACATTACACAGCAGCCCGTATCCACTTGAATAAGTGGTATACACTCTGTTCTTTATATCTCTCCCTTCGGGCATTGTCTATCCCAGATGTTGATTTTCTGGTTTCTTCCTTACCGCCACCCCTTCTATTACTTGGTGATTTTAACGCGCACCACTTTCTCTGGGGAGGGTCGCACTGTGACTCCGTGGCATTCAGTTGGAGGCATTTCTTGCTTCTCTTCCCCTCCATGTTTTAAATACGGGTACTCCTACCCATTTTGATCCCCGAACTCATTCTTTCTCCTGCATCGATCTTTCCATCTGCTCTTCATCAACTGTCCTTGACTTCACCTGGTCTGTCCTCCCGGACTTACATGACAGCGATCATTTCCAATTATCCTAAAGTCCCCTCTGTTTTCTCCACCTCCTCATAGCCCACGCTGGCAATTTGACCAGGCGAAATGGGACCTTACGCACATCTTACTGCCTTTCATGAGGTTCCTACCTCGTCCTCCATTGATGAGGTTTTACATCTCTTTTCGTCCTCCATCTTCACAGCGGCTACACATTCTATTCCCAAACCTCGGGCAAGCATCCTCAGAAGTGCGTGCCTTGGTGGTCTCCTGCTTGTGCTCGGGCAGTGCGTTTGAAACGTGCTGCATGGGGCAGGTATCGATATAACAGAACCACAGAGACTCCTTGATTTCAAGCAGAAGAGAGCTATTGCTCGTCGTGTCATACGTGATGCTAAACGCACTTGCTGGCGAGATTACGTTTCTACTGTCACTTCGGCTTCCTCGATGAGTGCAGTCTGGAAGAAAGTGCGGAAATTAAGTGGTAAATTCTCCCCGACCCGGCTCCTGTTCTTCAGGTTGCTGGTGTCGATATAGCACACCCTCTTGCCGTTGCCACTGAAATTGGTAACCATCTCGTCCGCATTTCTCAGGGGCTCCATCTATGCCCTCGTTCCTTTCTTCTAAGTCTGCCAGCGAGTTAAAGCCCTTAGATTTTTCTTCTCTTAGAGAAGAATCCTATAATGTGCCTTTTACCCTTCAAGAACTGGAGGCAACACCTCTGCTTGCCGATCATCGGCAGCTGGGCCAGACGGCATACATATTCGTATGCTACAGCATTTACATCAGTCTGCTCTTACTGTCCTCTTACGACTCTTTAATCTTATATGGTCGCAAGGAGTTATTCCCAGCTGTGGAAGTCTGCTATTGTTCTGCCTTTTCGAAAACCAGGTGCTACGGGACGTGATCCCTCTCACTACCGTCCCATCGCTCTTACCAGTGCAGTTTGCAGTAATGGAACGTCTAGTTAATAGACGTTTGATGTGGTATTTAGAGACTCACATAGTCTCTCCTAGTCAGTATGGTTTCCGTAAGGGCCGTTCTGCCATTGACCCCTTGCTGCGCTTGGATACGTATATTCGTAATGCCTTTGCGAATAACCATTCGGTTATCGCTATCTTTTCGACCTTGAGAAGGCTTATGATACAACTTGGAGATATAATATCTTGGCCCAGGCCCACTCCTTAGGCCTCCGAGGCAACCTACCATTCTTTCTTAAGGCTTTCTTAACTGACAGACATTTCCGGGTCCGGGTTCGTAATGAACTCTCCCCGGAATTTGTCCAAGCTGAAGGTGTCCCCCAGGGATGCGTTCTGAGCACAACACTTTTTCTGCTTGCTATAAATAATCTGGCATCTGTTCTCCCATCCAATATTTGGTCATCGCTCTATGTGGATGACTTTGCTATAGCTTGTGCAGGTGCTGACTGTCACCTCATTGCAGTTTCCTCCAGCATGCCATCAACCGGGTTTCTGATTGGGCCACCACTCACGGGTTTAAGTTTTCTAGTGGCAAAACTCATCAAATTACGTTCACTAGACGTTCAGTGGTCTCTGATCATCCATTGTACCTATACGGCTCACGTATCCCAGAACGTGATACAGTCAGGTTTCTCGGCCTCCTGTTTGATCGCAGATTGTCCTGGAAACCTCACATTACCTCTCTGAAGGCGACTTGTCATAGCCGGCTGAACCTCCTTAAAACCCTCGCACATCTTTCATGGGGGGCTGATCGTAGAACTCTCCTTCGCCTACATTCGGCCCTAATTCTATCGAAACTCGATTATGGTGACCAGATATATTCGGCAGCCTCTCCTGCCACTCTTTCCAGCCTTAATCCCATCCATCACCAGGGATTACGCTTATGCCTTGGTGCTTTTCATTCTTCCCCGGTTGAGAGCCTCTATGTAGAAGCGAACATTCCATCCTTGTCCGATCGTCGTGATGCACATTGCATTCGCTATTATGTTCGCTCTCATGACCTCCGCAATCCTTCCATGTATAGGATTGTCACAGATGTTAGTAGACGCTCGTTATTTGTTCGTCGCCCCTGTTTACTTCGTCCCTTTTCTCTTCGTCTGCATTCACTCTTGTCTTCCCTTCAGCTTCCGCCTTTATATGTTCATGTGGCTTCACCCTTTCCTCTACCCCCTTGGGAAGTTCCTGCTGTCCGTGTCTGTTCTATTCCTCTACCTTGCGAAAGCCCAACTGCCTACGGCGGCTTCTCGCTCTTTCTTTCTAGACCATTTCCGTTCTCATTCCCATGCCATCGCAGTATACACCGATGGTTCAAAGTCATCTGACGGCGTCGGATTCGCAGCAGTGTTTCCGGACAGCGTTGTACGAGGGCATCTGTTACCCTCGGCTAGCATATTTACGGCTGAATTGTATGCCATTCTTGTGGCACTTATCCGTATTGCATCTATGCCTGTATCACCATTTGTGGTCGTTTCAGACTCCCTTAGTGCTTTACAGGCTATCCGTAAAATTGATACACCTCACCCCCTAGTTCTTCGTATCCACCTTTGGTTACGCCGTATCTTTAGCAAGCATAAAGATATTGTTTTTTGTTGGGTCCCTGGTCATGTTGACGTACAGGGCAATGAACAGGCAGACACTGCTGCGCGGTCAGCAGTACATGACCTTCCAGTTTCATATAGAGGTGTTCCTTTCACGGACTATTTTGCGGTCATTGCTACCCACCTTCGCACCGTTGGCAACAACGCTGGTCTGACCTGCTGAATAACAAACTTCATTCTATTAAACCGATTATAGGTTTCTGGTCTTCTTCTTGTCACCAATGTCGAGGTTGGGAGACTACACTCTCCCGTCTTCGCATCGGCCACACTCGTCTTACTCACGGGTATCTCATGGAGAGGCTCCTGCCCCTCTCTGTGAGCATTGTCAGGTTCCAGTGTCTGTTCGACATATCCTGCTGGACTGCCCACTCTATCAACGAGCACGCAGAATTTACCTCCAACGACGTCTTCGCTCTGCGGCCCTTTCTTTACCTTCCCTTCTTGCAGATGGACCCTCCTTTAATCCTGACTCTCTTGTTGACTTTTTGACAGAAACTGACTTACTACACAAACTCTGAAGATTACACCTCTAGCACCTCCCTCAGTCCCTTCTACCTCGATCTCTTGCTACCTTCTATCCCTGCACTATCCACCGTCATGCTGCACTCCATACCCTACTAATCGTCCATCTCCCTCTTACAACCCACTCTCCCTGCATCCTGCAATAACCTGCAGCGCTGTATAACCCCTGTGGTTTAGCGCTTCTATTTTATTATAATAATAATAATGGTGTTAATGGAGTCTCCCATATTCAAAAGCAACAATTCCAGCTGCTTAGGTATAAAAAAAAATAGAAATCAATGCAGGCAAACCATATTGTAGCATGAAAGGAACATCTAAATGACTTAGGAAGAATTATAATGTCAGGTAACCTGTCATTTAGAGGAAAAAATAAGGCAGATGCAGCAAATGTCAGGAATTAGAACTTTCAAAATAAAAAGTCATCAATGATGGTACAGTACTCTTCAAATCACTTGTTCTCTCGTGTGTCAAATATTCAAATTGTTTCCACATGATTCATCATTTGTGCAAAACTATTCCAAGTGCACTGCTTCTTTAAATTTAAAAGGCAGGAAAGAGAGAGGAGCTGCAAAATGTAGGGGTCATTTACTGCCCAAGTAGAATCGGTAAGATACCTAAACTACCTCGCTGGCACAGAGAATACATGCATGAAAAATGCATGAAGGTCAAGTTCAAAATCTGTGCACCACCATAATGTACTGAAGTGTGAGATATGAAAGGAAGTGTAGGATAAACCCAGTGAAGAATGAGTACTTTAAGTACAATCAGAGAATACTGTATTAACATCCATGGTTGCAACAGCCTGGCAAACCAGGCAATTAACAAGGAAGCTGGGCCTCAGGTCATGCTCTGGGGGTAGAAGAACCCCAGAAACTGAGTCACAGGTATGTTACCCCTTCCTTAATGATAAACATGTCATATTTTTAAATAATTTTTTTTTTAAATATTATTACTTTTTTATATAATTTAATGTGTATTGTTATCTGGTACCTAGAATACTAACATCCTAGTGGGTTTAGCACTTGGTTTTGATTATAATAATGTGCCAGTGTCAGTTCAGCTGGTAGGGTTGGCAGTTGTGGCTATCAGGGAGGTACTTCATAAGAGTGTGAAGTGAAAGCCTGTTAAATGTTTTGCGTTCTGACAGTAATGTTTGTTTTCACTTTCTCTTAAACATGTCAGGTAAATCTTACAAACTGCTTCTCACATTTTGTATACACCTAGCTTTACTTTTTTGTGTGTCCTTTCCAATTTATAAGAGGCTTGGTCTGAAAGACAGCTGAGGAATTGGTGATCCCAAAACCATTAGTAGATACTGTATATCAGATACAGTATAAATCTAGAATTTGGTGCACGAGATGTAAAATTTCTAATAAAATTTTGCTGCTTGTGTCTCGTGCATGATCACTACAAAGAACTTGTGTGTACTAAGACAGATCAGACTCAATTCTTACTTTAAATCAGTATAGTATGTAAAATTGTTTGAATATTATTTTTTATATATCACCTGAATGGAAGAATTTAATAGTGAGTGAAAGTTATGGAGGTGAAGGTTTCTATCATTGTCAGAGACAGTAAACTTTTTAACCAGAAATTTCATTAGCCATAATTGGCTTACGTAACTAATAAATGTTTTGCACTGGAGCTTTTGCTGCATAACAACTGTATGTAGTTCAGCTAATGGTGATCAACAATTGGTGCAAGTCATTTTATTTGGAAAAATTATATGTTTCTCATCTTTTATTGATACTATAAAGCAGTATTAACACCAAGATCTTGTGCAACATTCTCTGAATATAACTAAAAGGGTTATGTATAATATTCTCCAAAAACAAAATTCTAAAATTACTGTACCTTACAACACTTTACTGTTAAGACAATTCTGTCAGTTTGCAATGTGCATGATATTTAAGAATTTATCTGTAGTTATTTGTCATATTGTACATGCATGAGTAGACTAGTGGCAACAACTCGTACTTCTGGTCTTCTCTCACAGTGGTGATGGTGGTGGAATTTAACAACAATAATAATAATGTACCTGTAGTAATATTCCCTGGCAATACACAGTGGCTCTGTTCTTGCACTGTTCAGTATATTTACATTTAAGCTTTCATGAGAATTTGAATGGATATTTTATATTAATATTACAATTTTGTAGTACTGTACATCATAACACACAATTCACTTGATTAATAATCTCCAGATGTTTGAAGCTGTTCATTAAGAAAATCATATTAATCTTAAATCAGATTTTTCAGGTCTTCTTCACTAATAACTCATTACTGCATTTCTTGTTTATTTTAATTCTATCCAATTTCTTAAGCCTGGTATTTCTTGCTAATTGTTATCTTATGCTTAAATTTGTTCCTGTTTTTTTTTTCTCGTTTTTAATTTTTACTAAAAAACCGTTTGCTTTCTATTGTCAAGCAAGCTTTCCAATATTTTTTTTCTGAGCAATATCTTCACTTTAATTCAGATTGGTAGTATACAGTATTTATAATTACAGTAATTTTAGTGTGTTAAACTATGAAATAGATTGGTTAAATAACAGTTTACAGTATACTATATATTCTAACTTGATTTAAAATTGATTTTAATTAACCACATTCTAAATTATATTGGATTAATATTTATTCTTTAAAGCACGGGTGGCTAAAATATTGATTGCGATCTACTGGTAGACAGCAGAACAATTTCTAGTACATATATTGCAGTATGTTCAGTAGCCTAGCTTAGCAACAAAAACCATACAATCTATTTTTATATTTACATTTTTTTTTTTTTTTTTAATACTGGCCATCTCCCACCAAGGTAAGTTGACTTGAACAAAAGAGGAAACTATCAGTGTTGCTCATTAAATCAGTCTTGCCAGAAGCATGCTGACATCACAGCTCAGATGCCCCTCCCAACTGTAACATCTCTGCCTCTCCTTCAGAGTGCAGGAATTGTACTTCTCACCTTCAAGACTCGAGTCCAGCTTACCAGTTTCCCTCAATTCCTTCATAAATGTTAACTTGCTCACACTCCAACAGCATATCTTCATAAAAAACCCTTGCTGCCACTTCTATCTAATGTGCTCACATAAACCTGTTTGATGGCCATGCCCCTATATTATACACAAACATACATATCATATAGCGACAACTTTGGAAAAAGTTGATCCCCTCTCTCTAAAATCTGGTCACCCTTGCTGTAAAGGATATAAATTGGTTCTCTACATTCAAACATACTGCCGTGTCAATTCTACACAGTCATGTGATGAAACTTGCCTGTCTGGTTGGGAATCCAGAATGTCACTATCTGAATTATTGCTGCCTCTATTCAAGACTTTCATTATTAGTGCTCTTTGCATAGGCTCAACTAATTCAACTTTTGTTTTCTCATCTGCCATTAGACCATATCTCATAGTACAGTACAGTATTAAATTATGCCCAGTAGTGTTTCTAATTGTTAACTTCATACTGCAATTTTTCTTGCAACATTATTGAATATATATTTAGATTTTCTCTAAATATAAAGATTAAACAGAAATATAGATAACTTGCCAAATAAATTTTAAGATGGAATGATATGGAAAATAGCATTTAGAATCAGTGAAGGAGCTATTGTTTGGAGACATTGGATTAAAAAAAAGTACAGTGGAACCCCGGTTAACGAAAAAAATTCATTGCAGAAGCCTGCTCAAGTGCCATTACCGAACGAATTTACTTCCTTAAGAAAAAAATGTCACGTAGATTAGTCTATTTCAGACCCCCAAAAATACACTTCCACAAGCACTTACAATATTATACTTACATAATTGCACGATTTCCGGGGTGTTCGTTAACCGGGGTTCCACTGTACTACAGTGGTCCCCCGCCTAACGAGCACCCCGGAAATCATACAATTATGTAAGTATAATATTGTAAGTGCTTGTGGAAGTGTATTTTTGGGGGTCTGAAATAGACTAATCTACGTGACATTTTTTTTCTTAAGGAAGTAAATTCGTTCGGTAATGGCACTTGAGCAGGCTTCTGGAATGAATTTTGCTCGTTAGGCGGGGGACCACTGTACTATATCACATTTTCTATGATAAAGTGAAAAGTTGGAGAGATGCAGTTTTTTGTCTGAGAGAATTATCTTTAGTGGTAAAATACTCTATATTTAACACAATATGAATACATACAATGTATTAGGAATTCATTTTTTGAAAGAACATTGGATATATTAAAAGTTACCTAAATATGATGAAAGATTTGAAGGTAAAACTTAGTTTTCAAAAAAGACAGTACGCAGAATCATTGAGTAATGTAAAAGTTGCACAACATACTCAATGTTTACTGTAGATCAGGGCTTGCTGATAATGAACTGATGTACATGACAGCCACTCAAAGGGTGTTTTTTAGAAGTGATTGCGAGAAGTACTAATAAAGTAGTGTGACGAGTGATATGCAAAAATATGTAAAGGCTGTGCAATAGTAGATGAAACTAAACATGTGGTGTTGTGAATCATAGTTATGAAATACACAGCTAGGCATGATTACTTTTCCTACATTAATATATATGGTATTCCCCATGTTTACAGATGAAATTAATTGGGTATCAAGATGGCAGGCCATCTCAAAATTATAAAAAATGCTTTGTTTGTATCTTAAGTCAGGTAATTGTGCACAATGTGACATTATCATGAGTTCTCTGAAGGTGCCAATTAGAGGCATGCATAGTTATAATTTGTGCCTGGGTCATTGTGTTCCTACAAAGCACATCTATGATCAGAGGTACTGTAATATAACTCACATTAGAAACATTCTCATTTAACATACATCTAGAATACAGAGCTAATGCACTTGGTGCACACTACACTTATACTTATTGCTGAAAAATGGTATGTGTTGAAAAAGACACTATGTACAGTTTAGGAAATTTATTAGAGGAAATGTATTGCCATGAGTGACTTTTTCTGTCCACTCGTGGTGAAACATTTCCTCTAATAAATATCCTGAACTGTACATTATAAGTGTCTTTTTTTCACATATCACACACAAGCTCAAGGAAGGAAATATCCTATTAAACTATTCACTGTACTCAATATACATTAAGCCAAGACACCCTTCATCAGATTATTATAAACAATTTAGGATAATAAACCATTTGAACAATAGGTCAGAAACCTATTACAATTCATATAATAACTGTGAGATAAAACGTTTGTAGGAGTTAATCCCTGTGGGGTTTTGGCAGTTGCCAGTACAATTTGTAACTCCTCATACAAGGCTCAGAAACACTGGTGAGTTGTATAGATAAAACCTCAAACTATGAGAATGAAAGTGAATAGATATAGTACGTACATGTCTCACTTCTCCTGAATACTGTATTAGAAATACTGTACTGTAATATACTTGTACTGTACTGTATTGGTATATGTATAATGCACCTCATATTGAATGCAAGACTGGTCATACAGCATTAGATTCACAACTAAATCCCAGTGTAGAGTATGCTTTGGAAGGCATCACCACTGTTTAATTTTTTTATGAGTACATACTGTATTATTGGAAGAAATGCCATTCTTAAGTACAATGACTCCACCACCACTGTTGAGGGAGATGAATCAGAGATGTGATGCAATGTTTGCCACGTAGTATGAGTATGGTCGTCTTCGGAGGTCCAGCTCATTCTCCAAGTTACGTGCTTCAATCCGGCGATCTAGTGCCAAGCTGGTGTATAAACTACGGGGACGATTAGAGGTTGATGGTGAAGATACTGAAATAAGGTATGATTACTATGTTAGATGTAGTCTTTATTTTTCTCATTTTCTATACATTATATGTACAGATGTTTATTCTATAAAGACCTTTATTTTGTCAAAAATGTGAGAAAGGTACTGTATCTTACATGAGACAGCTTTGTTAGATTACTGTAGATATTTTTATGCAATACAGTACAGTACAGGCAAATGCATTAGTATATTAATTTTCACCTATTCATTTAATTGTAAAGTTTGGTAATAAATAATAGTAAACACACACACACGCCAGTGAAGAGGCGGGGCCAGGAGCTATAACTCGACCCCTGCAACCACAACTTGGTGGGTATACACACACACACACACAAACCTCACTCAAGGAAAAAGATCTTGGGGTGAGTATAATACCGAGCACATCTCCTGAGGCACACATCAATCAGATAACTGCTGCAGCATACGGGCAGCTGGCAAACCTAAGAATAGCGTTCCAATACCTCACTAAGGAATCGTTCAAGACTCTGTACACCATATACGTCAGGCCCATACTGGAGTATGCAGCACCAGTTTGGAACCCACACCTGGTCAAGCACGTCAAGAAATTAGAGAAAGTGCAAAGGTTTGCTAAGGGAATTGTCCTACGAAGAAAGGTTAAGGGAAATCGGCCTGACGACACTAGAGGACAGGAGGGTTAGGGGAGACATGATAACGACATAAAATACTGCGAGGAATAGATAAGGTGGACAGAGACAAGATGTTCCAGAGAGGGGACACAAAAACAAGGGGTCACAATTGGAAGTTGAAGACTCCTATGAGTCAAAGGGATGTTAGGAAGTATTTCTTCAGTCATAGAGTTGTCAGGAAGTGGAATAGCCTAGAAAGTGACATAGTGGAGGCAGGAACCATACATAGTTTTAAGACGAGGTTTGATAAAGCTCATGGAGCAGGAAGAGAGAGGACCTAGTAGCAATCAGTGAAGAGGCAGGGCCAAGAGCTATGACTCGACCCCTGCAACCACAAATAGGTGAGTACACACACACACACACCCACTCTTCCCCTCCCCACCTGGTGGCTAAAGCTCTCGCTTCACACACGGAGGGCCCGGGTTCAATTCCCGGCGGGGCGGAAACATTTCGAAGTGTTTCCTTACACACACACATACAACAGGCCTAGTGTCTAATCGACATGTGCCTAGGACAAAATGGTAACTAACTAACACACACTCACTCACTCACACTCTCTCTCTCTCTCACACACACACAACAAAATGCAAGGAGGCAGAGGAAAAGTTTGTTCCCAAGGGCAACAGAAATAATGGGAAGACCAGAACAAGCCCTTGGTTTACCCGAAGGTGTAGGGAGGCAAAAACTAGGTGCACTAGAGAATGGAAAAAATACAGAAGGCAAAGGACCCAGGAAAATAGAGATTAGTCAAAGAGCCAGAAACGAGTATGCACAGATAAGGAGGGAGGCCCAGCGACAGTACGAAAACAGCATTGCATCGAAAGTCAAGGATGACCCGAAACTGCTGTATAGCCACATTAGGAGGAAGACAACAGTCAGAGACCAGTTAATCAGGATGAGGAAAGAATGTGGGGAGCTCACAAGAAACAAGAGGTATGTGAGGAGCTCAACACGAGATTTAAGGAAGTATTTACAGTGGAGACAGGGAGGACTCTGGGAAGACAGAACAGAGGAGGACACCAACAAGGGAGATACCAACAAGTGTTGGATGAAATACTACACACAACTGAGGAGGAGGTGAAGAAGCTGCTAAGTGACCTTGATACCTCAAAGGCTGTGGGACCAGACAACATTTCTCCATGGGTCCTTAGAGAGGGAGCAGAGACGCTGTGTGTGCCACTAACCACACTTTTCAACACATCCCTTGAAGCTAGGCAACTACCTGAGGTATGGAAAATGGCAAATGTAGTCCCCATTTTTAAGAAAGGAGACAGAAACGAGGCATTAAACTATAGACCAGTGTCACTGACGTGTATAGTATGCAAAGTCATGGAGAAGATTTATCAGGAGGAGTGGTGGAGCACCTGGAACGGAACAAGATTATAAATGACAACCAGCACGGATTCATGGAAGGCAAATCCTGTGTCATAAACATTATGGAGTTTTATGACAAGGTAACAGAAGTAAGACATGATAGAGAGGTGTGGGTTGATTGCATTTTCTTGGACTGCAAGAAGGCCTTCAACACAGTTTCTCACAAGATATTAGTGCAGAAGCTAGAAGATCAGGCACGTATAACAGGAAGGGCACTGCAATGGATCAGAGAATACCTGACAGGGAGGCAACACCGAGTCATGGTATGTGAATAGGTATCACAGTGGGCACCTGTGACGAGCGGGGTCCCACAGGGGTCAGTTCTAGGACCAGTGCTATTTTTTATATATGAACGACACGATGGAAGGGATAGACTCAGAAGTGTCCCTGTTCTAGGACCAGTGCTATTTTTGATATTTGTGAATGACATGATGGAAGGGATAGACTCAGAAGTGTCCCTGTTCACAGATGATGTGAAGTTAATGAGGAGAATTAAATAAGATGAGGATCAGGCAGGACTACAAAAAGACTTGGATGTGTGGTCCAGAAACTGGCTTCTCGAATTTAACCCTGCCAAATGCAAAGTCATGAAGATCGGGGACAGAGTATAGGCTAGGTGGTCAAAGACTGCAAACCTCACTCAAGAAGAAAAATCTGAGCACATCTCTGGAAGCACACATCAACCAGATAACTGCTGCAGCATATGGGCGCCTGGCAAACCTGAGAATAGTGTTCCGATACCTCAGTAAGGAATCGTTCAAGACACTGTAAGGTGATGAGGGTATCAAACAATTTAGATAAAGAAAAATTGGATATCACATTGGAGAGAGGGAGTATGGAAGAAGTGAATGTTTTCATATATTTGGGAGTTGACTTGTCTGCGGATGGGTTTATGAAGGATGAGGTTAACCATAGAATTGATGAAGGAAAAAAAGTGAGTGGTGCATTGAGGTATCTGTGGAGACAAAAAACGTTATCAATGGAGGCAAAGAAGGGAATGTATGTAAGTATAGTGGTACCAACACTCTTATATGGGTGTGAAACTTGGGTTGTAAATGCTGCAGCGAATGTTTTCATATATTTGGGAGTTGACTTGTCTGCAGATGGGTTTATGAAGGATGAGGTTAACCATAGAATTGATGAAGGAAAAAAGGTGAGTGGTGCATTGAGGTATCTGTGGAGACAAAAAACGTTATCAATGGAGGCAAAGAAGGGAATGTATGAAAGTATAGTGGTACCAACACTCTTATATGGGTGTGAAACTTGGGTTGTAAATGCTGCAGCGAGGAGGCTGCTGGAGGCATTGGAGATGTCCTGTCTTAAGGGCAATGTGTGGTGTAAATATTATGCAAAGAATTCGGAGTGTGGAAATTAGGAGGTGTGGAGTTACTAAAAGTATTAGTCAGAGGGCTGAAAAGGGGTTGTTGAGGTGGTTTGGTCATTTAGAGAGAATGGATCAAAGTAGAATGACTTGGAGAGCATATAAATTTGTAGGGGAAGGAAGGTTGGAGGGAGGGGGTAAAGGAGGTTTTGTGGGCAAGGGACTTGGACTTCCAGCAAGCATGTGTGAGTGTGTTAGATAGGAGTGAATGGAGACGAATGGTTTTTGGGACCTGACAAGCTGTTGGAGTGTGAGCAGGGTAATATTTAGTGAAGGGATTCAGGGAAACCGGTTATTATAGATTTATCCGGACTTGAGTCCTGGAAATGGGAAGTACATATACAATGCCTGCACTTTAAAGGAGGGGTCTGGGATAGTGACAGTTTGGAGGGGCTATTCTAAACTGTCGTATCTGAGCGCCTCTGCATAACAGTGATTATGTATGAGTGAGGTGAAAGTGTTGAATGATGATGAAAGTATTTTCTTTTTGGGGATTTTCTTTCTTTTTGGGTCACCCTGCCTCGGTGGGAGACGGCCGACTTGTTGAAAAAAAAAATATATATATACACACACACATATGCTATACATGCATGTGCGCATGCACACATACTATGAAAGGTAAATTTAGCATCATTTAATAAAACCTTTATAAATCATTATAAATTATGGGGAAAAAAAGACTCCAAGTTCTAAGGTAAGTTTGTTGAAGTCTTCTTTCTTTTTTCCTTTTTGCATAACATCCATTGGCTTTTGCTGGTTTTTGTAGTGCCACACATTGCTTCTAAAAATCTACTGATAGCAATGAATTCCAATAAGTGTGTAAAATATGCACAAGTAGCATGAATTGGTCCATATGACTGGATGCCGCTGCTCTGCACTCTTGCTGCCTTGCTCGTGTTGCTGAAGATGAGAATTTGCTCTGATGTAAAATGTTAAAGAAAATGGCTAGTGGGAAAAAATAAGGTTTAAAACATTTTTTGGAGTAGAAAATAGGGAAAACCAATAAACATGAGCATTAATATGTAAACATACAGTATACTACAAGTGCACATGCATGCTATCATGCTTCCCTGAAAGGAGTTTCCTTGATGCTGGTGAGGGGCTTTTAATTCAAGGAATTGTAATTGCCCTCTACTTCCTTGGATGAAACCTCAATTGCCTCATTAACCTACATGTTTATCACTTCCATATCTGTATACATAATGTTAGAAAAATGATGAGTGGGGTGAGAATCAAGTATACATAGATGTGAGAGTAATAACTTAGGTGAGTGGAGCAAGTGTGAGGTATTAAATTCAGTATCAGCAAAGAATGCAATGTACAGTTTTGTTTAAGTTGAATAAGCCAACTGTTGAAACATATTTGCTTGGCATGATCTATATTTAAATTTTGATTATTTTTTGTATAAGTGGAAAGCTCTACTTTTATAGAGAGGCATATACAGTGGACCCCCGAGTTTCGTAAACCCCGGAAATCGTACATTTATGTAAGTATAATATTGTAAGTGCTTGTGGAAAGGTATTTTTGGGGGTCTGAAATAGACTAACCTACGTGACATTTTTCCTTAAGGGGGTAAATTCGTTCGGTAATGGCACTTGAGCAGACTTCAGGAGTGAAGTTTTTACGAAACTCGGGGGTCCACTGTACTATTTATTTGTGCCTTAATCTTCTGCAGCATAAACATTAATAGGCTTTTTCAAGTCTGGGACCAAAAAGAATAAGAAATAGGTGATCATGTTAGGAATGATATATTTTATCACACTATATTTTTAATTATGGAATAATACTCTTTAGCTTTAGAAGGTTAGAATCTAAATATGTCAAGTACTGTATGTATTTAGATAAAATATTAAATGAGTCTGTTGTCATAGGTAATGGCACACACAGCTTGGTTTGTGGTGAAGATGTACCCGTTTATAAATAATTTATTATGCTTAATTTAGCCATAATGCAGGTTAATTTTCCACTTCTATGCTGTAATTGTAATTTTTGTTAAAAATTGCAGTACATGTATGACAAGCTCAGCAGAGGTAACTTGATGCATTTTTCATTTCATGGAAAACACACGTAAAAATAAATTAAAATAAATTACTTATCTTCAATTTTTTTTGTTTCAGAATGAAACGGGCAAGTTCAATGTCCGTTCTTAGTGGAGAAGAAAAACGAAAAGAGGTGAGTAATAGAAAAAGGTTAATAGGGAATACATTGTCGAAATGGCTTATTAATATAAATGCTATACATTAGTTGTCTTTAGGCAGAAAGTAAAATATTAAATGTTATTCAATGAAGGATTATGTATGAGTATAATATTTGTTTTAAATATGCATTACCAAACTTGGTGGTTGAAGAAGAAAATCTAAATTGGGAATATGTTAAAGCATAAAATGGTTATAGTGCATTCTACTGTTTAAAATTCTTAATCAAGATGTATGACTTTTCTAACCTCTATTCTTCAGTGCCCTACTTTCCTGACGATACATCTTTCCCAGTCCCCTCAACATTGCTAGGATTATAGTAGAAGGGTTACCACAACCCCATCCTCCACCTCACTCCTTGAATATCCTGGGTCTTTCTCAATAATTTCCATTGATGACTGACTTCTCTGATGTACATAGTTATAATCATAACTATAATTTTTGAAGAGTAGACCAGTAAGCCAGCAAAAGGCCTTGGTCAGATGACCAAAAGCTCCAGTGGTGGGTCATCATATGACTAAGATCCACGTTGGGAAACACTTGTCCTGTTTCCTGACAAATCTTACCTAATCTAAGACTGGTCTGAAAAGTCTTAAGATCCTGTTCTTTATATCTAACCCATCATTAGCAAACCTCTACCATTTCTTCCAAGTTTACCTGTATTTTCTTTTACAAAAATTGAAATGATAGATAAGATGGCAGCCTTTCTGCACGATATTGATTGCATCACAGATTCTGATCCCTCCATTAATTCTGACCTGCCCATAGATCTGATCCAAGACCATACATTTTCAAATGTAATAAAGATCCTTAAGACCTCCATGACTGATGCAATCATCAGATGCTGAACTTTACTACAGTACAAATATAGAGCACATTTACTCTACCCACTCATAACTAGTGATGGGACAATACCAAAACTTTTACCAATACTTATACCATCAAAATTAGACAATACACACCGATACCATCAAAGTTAGCCAATACCCACCGATACCATCAAAGTTAGCCAATACCGATACTTTGGTTCACCCTTACTCATAACCCAATTACTCCTCTCAGCTTCTTGTCTCTGCTGCTTCCTCTCACGTTACAGTACTGTACTTATAATTTAGATCCCACATTTTGAGATTTTGATACCATTCCATAATCCATATAACTTAAGCCCCTAATAATTTTTCTCATACTGCCACTGCATTAGGAGCTTACTGGTGTTTCACCTTCATACTGCTTTTTTTTTTTTTTTTTTTTAACTTAGTGTATCCATTTCTGCTTTGTCCCATTGACCAAAGGGCATAGACATCTTTTCCAATCTGCCCTTTAATGCTCTGATGCCTTCATTATAGTTCCCCCTCCTTATGGCACCAACTATGGCTTCTCATTTATTCACTTCTCATTGTCTTTCTCTTAACATCAGCTCAATGGTGCCATGAATACAACTAAATTAGGGAGGAAAGCTAAAATTGCAGGAAAAACAATATTCAACCTTAAATTTACTTAAAAATGAGAAAATTATAATATACTAAACTTCAATTCATTAAATTTAAAAAAAAATGACATAATTAGTTTTTGTACCTTGCTCTCAGCTGTTTAGCATCTGTGTCCTGCAGTAGTGGTAGCACATTTCCAATACTAGTGAGAGTTTCTTCCCCCTTAACACTGTAGATTTATCAGTGTTTCTCCTAGACATACTTTTATTACAAATGCATAAAATTGACATAAAAACTTCAGTTTCATATGTGCACATACCACTAAAAATACTGGTAAAAAAATTTGTTTTTTTTTTGGTTGTCTCCTACTGAGGAAAATACACACGTATCATTATTCATTCAATCGTCATCTTGCCAGAAGTGTGCTGACAGCACAGTTCAGATAACCTTATGAAATGCACCATCCTCACCCTCTTTACAGTGCAAGCACTGTACTTCCCACCTCCAGGACTCTAGTCTAGCTAATTGGTTTCCCTGAATTCCTTTGGTCATGCTCTAACATCAATTCCAGCCATAAAACCACTTGTCTTCACTTGCTCACACAAGCCTGTTGGATGTTAAGGCCCCTAGCACTCAGAACCTTTCATTCCCTATCTCTCCTGCCCATCTGGGACCATGCCCACCCCTCCTTTCTTCTATCCCAGATATATATATATATATATATATATATATATATATATATATTATATATATATATATATATATATATATATATATATATTATATATATATATATATATATATATATATATATATATATATATTATATATATATATATATTATATATATATATATATATATATATATATATATATATATATATATATATATATATATATATATATATATATATATATATATATATATATATATATATATAATATATATATATATATATATATATATATATATATATATATATATATATATATATATATATATATATATATCAGTGGACCCCGAGTTTCGTAAACCCCGGAAATCGTACATTTATGTAAGTATAATATTGTAAGTGCTTGTGGAAAAGTATTTTGGGGGTCTGAAATAGACTAACCTACGTGACATTTTTCTTAAGGGGTAAATTCGTTCGGTAATGGCACTTGAGCAGACTTCAGGAGTGAAGTTTTTACGAAACTCGGGGGTCCACTGTATATATATATATATATATAATGTATATATATATATATATATATAATGTATATATATATGTATATATATATGTATATATATATGTGTATATGTGTATATATATATATATGATAGAGTGGATAGGGGAGCAATGTGGAAAATGTTGCAAGTGTATGGAATAGGTAGTAAGTTACTGAAGGCTGTAAAGAGTTTTTATGAGGATAGTGAGGCTCAGGTTAGGGTGTGTAGGAGAGAGGGAGATTGCTTCCCGGTAAAAGTAGGTCTTAGACAGGGATGTGTAATGTCACCATGGTTGTTTAATATATTTATAGATGGGGTTGTAAAATAAGTAAATGCTAGGGTGTTGGGGAGAGGGGTGGGATTAAATTATGGAGAATTAAATGCAAATGGGAGTTGACACAGTTACTTTTGCTGATGATACTGTGCTTATGGGGGATTCTAAAGAAAAGTTGCAAAGGTTAGTGGACGAGTTTGGGAGAGTGTGTAAAGGTAGAAAGTTAAAGTGAACATAGATAAGAGTAAGGTGATGAGGGTATCAAACGATTTAAATAAAGAAAAAATTTGGATATCACATTGGAGAGAGGGATTATGGAAGAAGTAAATGTTTTCAGATATTTGGGAGTTGACGTGTCAGCGGATGGGTTTATGAAGGATGAGGTTAACCATAGAATTGATGAAGGAAAAAGGTGAGTGGTGCATTGAGGTATCTGTGGAGACAAAAACGTTATCCATGGAGGCAAAGAAGGAATGTACAAAAGTATAGTGGTACCAACACTCTTATATGGGTGTGAAGCATGGGTTGCAAATGCTGCAGCGAGGAGGAGGCTGGAGGCAGTGGAGATGTCCTGTCTAAGGGCAATGTGTGGTGTAAATATTATGCAGAAAATTTGGAATGTGGAAATTAGGAGAAGGTGTGGAGTTACTAAAAGTATTTGTCAGAGGGCTGAAGAGGGGTTGTTGAGGTGGTTTGGTCATTTATAGAATGGATCAAAGTAGAATGACTTGGAGAGCGTATAAATCTGTAGGGGAAGGAAGGCGGGGTGGGGGTCGTCCTAGAAAAGGTTGGAGGGAAGGGGTAAAGAGAGGTTTTGTGGGCGAGGGGCTTGGACTTCCAGCAAGCATGTGTGAGCGTGTTAGATAGGAGTGAATGGAGACGAATGGTTTTGGGACATGACGATCTGTTGGAGTGTGAGCAGGGTAACATTTTGTGAAGGGATTCAGGAAACCAGTTAATTGATTTATTTGGACTTGAGTCCTGGAAATGGGAAGTACAATGCCTGCACTTTAAAGGAGGGGTCTGAGATAGTGACAGCTGGGAGGGACTTTTCTCAGCTGTCGTATCTGAGCTCCTCTGCAAAGACAGTGATTATGTATGAGTGTGGTGAAAGTGTTGAATGATGATGAAAGTATTTTCTTTTTGGGGATTTTCTTTCTTTTTGGGTCACCCTGCCTCGGTGGGAGACGGCCGACTTGTTGAAAAAAAAAAAAATGTATATATATATATATATATATATATATATACAGTGGTACCTCGAGTTACAATATTTTTTCGTTCGAGAATGCTGTTCAAGTGCTATTACCAAACGAATTTATCCCCATAAGGAATAATGTAAAATAGACTAGTCCTTTTACACCCCCAAAAATATACCTACAAAAGCATTTAAAAAAATAAACTTACATAAAAGGGCGATTTTGGGGACCATCGTAACTCGAGGTACCACTGTATATACATACATACATACATACTTACTTACTTACTTACTCTGCCCTCTTGGTCATCCTGTTCTGCTCCATCTCCTCTAAATGCCCAAACCATCTAAATTATACCTTTGGTAATCCCACAGTCTTCTAATCTCCTTGCTCTGTATTCTCTACTTAACAGACTTGATAGCTCCATTACCTCCAGCCTCATCACTGCAATGTTTAACCCTTTGGGGGTCCAAGGACCCTCTCCGAAACTCGTTCTCAGGGTCCAAGAATTAAAAAAAAAAAAATATTTTTTCTTATGAAATGATAGAGAATCTTTTTCCGATCATAACGCCACAAATATTATGAAATTTGATCGAAAACTAACGGAATTATGCTTTCGCGAAGTTAGCGGTATCGATGACATTTACGCATCGGCGATTTCGCCCACTTTGAGCCCTATTTTCGGCAAATTCCAATGTTTCAGTCTACTAAAATTATAGCTATTTTGCTAGAACTCCATTTCTTCTATCGATTGAGTACAAGAAACCGCCTATTTACCAATTTCAACTACCCAAAATAGTGGTCAGAAAATGGCAATTTGGCCAATTTCACAAAAATTTCAAACAATGCCAATTTCAAAATAGGGTCCAGAATAAACAAGGCAGACATTCCTGGCACTAAAATAACATCTCTGTTCATTAGTCACGTCTCCAGGCTCCTCTTATATTACTTTTGATTTCCATTTTGAATTTTTATTCTCACAAAAAATAGAAGATTTACTGTTATGTATACAACTGCATCATTGTAAAAATGGTATAAATAATATCAGCGCACTTGTGCAAGAATATTACTCTCCAGTTGATGTGTATTGGACGCATGGTATGATTTGTTTACTCTTGAACATCAGCCAAAATCGAACATTTTTGCTACTTTGCGCTCAGTTCCAAGGTACTTTTCATCGTGAAACCAGTCAAAATTATCTCTATTTCTGTAATATATCATCTATTCTATAAAATGAGACTAAGAAAACGAGAATACAAGCATAAATACCATACGAAAATAGACTGCAAAGTCGCTGTTTTAAACCAAAAACACGGTCAGTTTTTTTTTTCCTCATTATGCACTGTGTGGTGCAGGAATTTTTTTATACTTCGCACACTGACCGCACAGACCCATTCTATCACATCTAGACCTAACAGCCTGTTTCTGCTTGATTTCAGGGCGCTAGAATTTAGGCATACTAGTACGACCATAACCCTAGGGCGTAAGCCGTACTAATATGACCGAAACCCCGAAAGGGTTAAAGCCTGTTCATGCCTCATTCATATATGTAAAAGCATTGGTATCACTATGATTTGGTACATTTCCATTTTTGCTTCCATTAGATAAACTTGACAAATGCTTCAACACACCATCTATCTTTTTTCCTCTTCTCTATTCTAAGGTTTACTGTCTCATAAACCATGTACCAACATGTCCACTCTGAAATACATCCATCTCCTCCATACTCACTCCATCCAATTTTTCATATTTTTATGGTAACGAATAGATTTTTAATTATTATTTGTTACAGTATTTACTAATTTTAAAGTATGGACTTTATATGCATTATTTTGAGGAGAGGTGTAGGAGCAATGACAAATGTAGGAATAATCTCTGTGGTCACTACATAGCAACCAATTTATGAGCTGCTCTTTCCCACAAGGGAGGTTCCTTGACACTGGTGAAGGACTCTCAATTCAAGGAACTGGACCTGTCCTTCCCTTCCTTGGATTCAACTTTGTCTCCCATTCTCTAGGTGCCATATAACCTTTACAGATTTAGTGGTTCCTTCTAATTATTATATGGGTTGCTCTCGCTGTATGACCCCTGTGGTTTAGCGCTTCTTTTTGATTATAATAATAATAATAATAATAATATGGGTTGCTCATGTTTTGGAGTGGGTGGAGCAGAAAAAGGAAGGACTGCAGTAAACCTTTTCTCAGACATGGTGTAAAATGCCATTTTTTGTCATGAAAAAATTAAATTGTGTAAAGATTTATGAATTGAAAAAGTATGCGTATTTTATACTGGTTAGAACACCTGTTAGTACCTTTGAAAACTTTAAGAGCACTTTGTATCATCCATTAGTGTATTTTTTTTCATGATGCAGGATACCTTAATTTCAAAAGTATAGTAGTATGTATTATTTATTGGTGTGTGTAGTGGTTGTGTATACTTTAATCATTCGGTGTTATAGCATGCATATGTAGTTTGGTTAATGTGGTTGGGTGAGGTTTTTATTGGACCATGGTATGATTATCAAGTCCCAGTTCTTTTTAAATTTTAACATTCCTTCCTTCCAGATTAGTGGGTCTAGTGTGTTTTACAAAAATCATGCCTGATTTTAGAAGTCCTTCGAGTCTGAAGTCTAGATTTATATCACACTGCTTATAATTTTTTTGAGTGCTGTATAGCATGATATTTAGAATGTGCTATATTTTCTTTAAATGTGCATATATGGAAATGTCAGTTCATGTCTGTTGGAAAGGTGTACGATACAGTGAGAATTCACTTGAAAAAATACACATAATTCAACATCTTTTTCCAGTCTCTACAGATTCCCCTAGCTCTACGTGGTCGAGCAGTCAGTTCTGAACACCTTTCCTGACCAGCTGCTTCTGCCATGGCCGGCCTTTGGTAGAGACTACCCCAGTGCTTGCTGTTCCTCTGCCTTCTCTCCATGATCACTGATAGTGAAGCCTGTTCCAAGAATTTTCTGAAACATGCTTACCATGCACTCGTTCAAATTGCTGCCTGTTTCAGCACCTACTCTGCATTAACATAATTTGCTACCCACAACAGCAGCTTTAGTTCCTCACCATTAAAATTTAGGCTGAATATTTTCAATTTAAGGATAATTTTTGTGAGCAGTATATAGGTAATTCCTTGTCAGCTACTAAACAGTTAACTGCTCTTTCATCTTTGGACACCAACCCATGAAAATTTATACAAAAATTAACAAATCAATAAATTAACGTAAAACTATGAAATATACACAGGTAACACTTGTGTGTATAAAGTAAATAAACACACATGTATATGTGATAAAACTTGGTAAAATAATCATGTTTTAGTTGGGCCCCATCTCTTTCTAGTGTCTGTTTCCTCATTTCAAAACTAGAGTATGATACAATTTCATTATGTGCAGATACATGACATCTTAATTTTGGTGAACATAGACTTACAATATATTGTAGATATTAATTACTGATGAGGTTTTATGTGTGTGCTATCAGTGGCAGTGGGGATTATGGGTCTTTGAAAAACCTTATAGCACTTTATTTTGCAGTACCTTAAACAGCAGCAGCAGTGTGGTAGGTTCAGTGAGAACAGGTTGTAAACATCATGGGAAGCATAAAACCTCAAGTGATAAGTTATCTCGCTAGTAGCAGGTGGCAGCTTGGTCTTCCAGTGTAAACAAGGACAGAAATTTAGAGAAACCTCCTTAATTCTGTGAGATATGCATGGGTTAGGTAACAAATACGTAGGTTGTTAAGATCTCTCTGGAATAAATTTTGGAAAGTTTAAGCATAGTATAGAATGTGGGTGTCTTGTTGTGTAGTGAGAATACTGACACTGCAATGTTTGGATGCCTAAGCTGCATTTACAATCCATTGACTGGTATAGTGTAGTTACCAGGAACATTAACTACATATTGTGCTATAGTATGCATATAGTTTTCAAGGCCTCATCTTAGCATGTTTCAGAAGTAATCATCTTGACCCCTGGCAGTAATTTTAACCAGTCTACATTCTATCATAATTATATTGCAGTTAATTTTGATTTCTTGCACATGTATAGCCACAAAATGGTCAAGCTATTCCGTTTTGTAATTTATTGAACTCAACTGCTATCTTTTGAGCGAGAGGTGTGCATGTGAAAAAGAATTTATATTTAATATAAATCTTGCGATTCAGTGTTTCTGTACCGGGAGAGTGGAAATATATCGTAATTTTCAAATAATCATTGTGCTGCTGTTGACCAAGGAAATGATATTGCATTCCAGGATGATCTTGATAGATATCTAGTCTTTTATTTATGTCATATTTATGCATCTGTTTCAAGTTAGTTAATTTGACAGCTGGTGTGCTGATCAGAATTAATATAATCTGTAAATTTTTGTGATGTTATACTACTATGTAATAAAGGTAACTTAATTTTCTGTACAAAAAAAAATAATTAACTAAATAATTTGTAAAGGTAATGTCATTTTATTCTGTCAAAGATATTTGGTGAAACTTGGACTGTATGCATTATAACTACTAACAAAAAACTTATGCATGTCCTGTGATATCTGGAGTTATTGTTTCCAATGAAGCTGTGACTCTAGTAAACCTGGTATATGTGATCTGGTATCAGTGTTGATAATAATAATCATAATAATCAGTTATTTTGAATAATATTGTCTCAAAGATTACTTTAAGAAATATAAATTTTCTGGGACAATAAGAGCCTTTAACAAGCTCAGTGAGAAAAGTCATGCTGTGCTGTCAGTATCACTAATCGGCTGTGTTGTGCACACGTGGGTGTGGTACGGGAATCTTCAGTCTCTTGCATCTGATATAGAAGCTGTAAAGGTTCCAACATCTCAGCTGTCT
Organism: Cherax destructor; assembly: GCA_009830355.1. Lineage (NCBI taxonomy): Eukaryota > Metazoa > Arthropoda > Malacostraca > Decapoda > Parastacidae > Cherax > Cherax destructor. Next base: position 8,533 of record WNWK01002152.1, on the reverse strand, counting down.
GAATGTTCACAACTTAAAGTTTTGTTAGCTTCATGTCTGCTTTTGTCTGTGCATTCCCACAGTGACACAGCAACCAGTGTAGAAAAGTTATCAATAAACAACTTGATGGCTTAATTGACTTTCATTATACAGCAAAACCTTTACTATCTGTACAGAGGAAAGGTGTGACATGGCCAGACTATAACCTCTATCTTCAAGAAAACTGACTACCAACTATTTTGTATACATAATCTTGTCACTACTCAATGCAGAATTTACCTCTGGCGTCGTTGCCTCTAATGCATTTTATCTGACCTCCCTGCTGAAAGCCCCACCTTTGATGCAGACTCCATCTTTGACTTTGTCAGCAATTACTTTATTACACCAACTTTGATTATATTTTCCCTTTATCACACTCTACAACCCTTACTAACTTTGCCTTTTGCATACTCCTAACCCTCACTGGTCTCCGATCATCACATATTTCATCATTAGCATCCGACCTTGCAGCGCTGTATAACCCTTGCGGGTTTAGCATTGAATGCATTGCAATGCATATAATGATAATGACTATTTCAAATTAATGGACAACATATACATTACATTTGTAAGAATACATTCATGGGGAACCACCAGACCCAAGGTCACACAGTGCTTGGAGGAATGGGATGTATTCCAAGGAAATGGAAAAAAGGTCCAATTTATTAGATCAAGAAACCTCCCTTGGACAAAAAAAAAAAATTGAAGAGGGGGAGAGGACCTAGACTAGAACTAGGGTTAGTTTTTCTAATGGGTCTAATACAAGGTACAGTGGTACCTCGAGTTACGATATTTTTTCGTTCGAGAATGCTGTTCAAGTGCCATTACCAAACGAATTTATCCCCATAAGGAATAATGTAAAATAGACTAGTCCTTTTACACCCCCAAAAATATACTTACAAAAGCATTTAAAAAAATAAACTTACATAAAAGGGCGATTTTGGGGACCATCGTAACTCGAGGTACCACTGTACGTATTTACTTGAGTTAAAAATAAAGATACAAGTTACAAAATTATTCCTCTAAGAACAAAAAAAATATAAGACAATTTGCATATACCGTATTTTTTGGCATATAAGACGATGTTTCCAAGCAGCTGTAATGTAACGTTAGTAAACAACTGCTGAAGCATTACCCAAAGCCTACCCTTGACCCTGACCTTGAGTACATAAGATGCAGGATGATTTTTCCAAGACACTTTTTGGTGAGAAAAAAAGGTGCACCTTATATGCTGGAAAATACGTCAGTTGCATGGAATAATTTATGAAATTACAATGCAGTGATAATTCTAGGCAAAAATTCTTTAGAATAGCAATGTTCAAATGAAAGGACAGGAATACAATGACAATGAGAATCTTAAGTAATATCTCATGGATATAAAAAAAAAAGTGTATAATGAAAATTCTATGTTAAACTCTCGTTACAACAGTTATGTCAGAGTGAAGAGATTGTAACATAACATAATATTTGGGAGTAGAAAAAACAGCACAGACAAGAAGTACAGGAGGATGAATAATGGATGTAAACTCGACATAATATATTTGTGCCTTGAAGAGGTAGGCAGATGGGAATCTATGGACTCGTCTGGCTGACAGTAGCGCTGTATGACCCTTATAATAATCTGGCTGACAGTTCCAAATTTTGGGGCCTTTTATGTATATGTACTAGGCGTTTACTCAGGCGGAGTTGAAAATGGGGGTAACTAGAAAATTATTCCTTTCGTATACCTTCACTCAGGGCGTCATTTCTTCTAAAAATGGTGTTACATGAGAATGGGAGTGTTTCTCATTATTTATTCTACTGCATCAACGTGGAGACAACTTGTACACAATGTAAAGTGACGAAAACCAGACTCGTTCGCCTGGTTTGTTTACATTAATGAAGTATTCTTGTATTATGCCTGTGAGTTCTGTTACAGCTCTCCAAAAAAGCTTCAGAGCTGGGTTTCTATTTGTACTGATTCTGTAGTATATACAGTACTATGCACAGTAGAATGAGTGTTTTGTATGTTTAAACTTTTGAAGAGTAGAGGTGTGTGTTGTCTGGCACTTGCTCGAGTGATCATTCATACAGTAGGTTTCTGTTGAGATACTATTGGCTTTAGGTGATTTGCTCTAGTAGACCCCCAGGCTCAAATACAGTGGAACCTCAGCACTCAAACTTAATTGGTTCCAGAAGGCTGTTCAAGTGCCGATCTGTTTGAGTACAGAACAAATTTTTCCCAACCAATTTTCTTTTTGGTTGGCTTTTATCACTAACCCTCTTAGGCCCCATGGTGACTTATTTATACAAATACAGTATAAAAAAACACACCAAAAAATGCAAAGAAACACGAAATAGTTTACAGTGAAGTTCTGGCAGGTCGTGTTTGTTTGGTCGAGTTCCGAGCAAACGGTTGACTGCTAAGTGATTTGTTTAACTAACAAAGTTTTTGAATACCGAATTGTTAAAGTACAGAGCTGTTCGAGTACCGAGGTGCCACTGTACCACAAGTGAAGTAAGGATAAATTAGTAGTGCAGTGTATGTTGTTTGAGAGACATGATACCATATCTCAGAAAGGATTCCCACTGTTTTGAAGACTTGTTATATGTGAATAATATAAGTGTTGAATATTAAATTACTGTGAAGTTGCAAACCTATGAATTTTTCATCTCGTCTTAAAACGAGTGAATAATTTACTATACTGAACTGTACATTTTTAGCTCTGTTCCCAAATATCATGTAGGTAGTCTGGTCAATATTATGAGTGAGTCTACTGGGCATCATCCAAGTGGATATTTTTTTTATATTAAGTATTAATGAGGGAAAAGATCTGAATGGGAGATGACAAAAGTTGTTTTATCTGCAAACAGAACAGTTTTAAGTTTCTGGGATTCACACGGAAAGTCACTGATGTAGATGAGGTAAAGCAGAGGGCCAAGGACACTGCCCTAAGGCACTATAGTGTTGATAGGTCAAATTGATTAGGTATTGATGGAGACGTGTTGGTGTCTGTCATTAAAGTAAAAATTTTAAGTATACAAGAGTATGCCCTCTGATGCCATAATGTTCTCATTTAATAAGCAGGATGCTGTGGTCTATTGTATCAAAAGCTTTCCAAGAGTCAGTGAACAGACCCTGTCTCGTTTTTTCAGTGAATTTATTATCAAGGTAGCCTCGGTAGGATTGGTCCAAGAAATTTTGTTTCTTATCTTTCCCTGGACTGAATCTAAATACCTTCCTCCTTTTGGCTTCATTAGTGAGGATACTTTCCAATTTGCAAAATTCAACCATACAGATGAAAAATAAATTGCAATTGGCTCTGTTCTAATGCAATTAGCATTGATAATGGTTGTGTCAATCCATCCCATGGGAATTACACCATCTTAAGAGCATGTTAGATAACCCTCAAGTAAGATATCATGTGGCCATCTGGCAGGACCTCTTGATGGAAGTACTACTTAAGGTTGTCTGCAGATCCAGGAGTAGGAACTGAAAGTATATGACTTCTGGCATTCTTTATGGTTCATCTGCTGTCATTAATAATTGAAAATAAATTGAACAGTAGGTGCTCTTGTCTAAACAGACTATTTTGCTAAGCCTTGCTCTATTAATTCTGGAGGTGGCATCCTGATGTTGAGGGTAGAGTAAGGAGTGATTTCCAAAGAACACCAGCACTGTTATAGGTGATCATGGCTTAGGGTGGTTATGTCGTTTCTTATACTCAGAACAATTGTGGGTTTAGTGGTTAGTTTTGATTATAAAAATAATAATATTCTCAGTGCTGTCCCCAACCATTTTATTTTTTATTGTGATGAATGAGACATTACTTAATTCTCCTGGAGCACCAGTGAGTGACACCCTCAACCCCATCACAGCTATGGAGTCTCCTCAAAACTCACAACGGTTTTTGGGTCATTACGTGTTACCCAAACCTAGTACCAGTTTTGGGTCATTACATGTTACCCAAACCCAGTACCAGTAGGTACATGTACCCTCTGGTACCTATGATCCCCACTGTACAGTGACTATAAAACAAACTTCCTCCATAATGTAACAATAATTTACAGAGTGTTCATGTGTCAAAACAGACTGGCTTGACGTCTCGTGTCATAAAACCTTGCCACAATAAACCATACTGATATTCTAGTTGCATACCTTCTCAGTAATGTTCTAAAAAACACACCCACTGGAAATCTGTTTTCCTACAGGAATTACCTCTACCTCTACTACAATTATACTGCCACCTCCTCTCATTCTACTACCAGCCCTGCCCCCCTTTCTTATATATACCAACTCCCTCAACTTTGTGTTTCTGTGTGACTAGTTAATGGTCCAAGTTGAACCAAAATGTCATAAGTTTCATTCTCCTATGTGTGAAGGATATTTGTGTGTTGTTCGTGTATATCAAAAACAACACTGGACAAAATTCTTTCCTGTTCAACCAATAAATCCAAAGGCTCACCTTACAAACCATTTCATCAAGGAATTTGTGACCTCCATCAGTCAAAATGTTTCTTTCCATGCTCTAAGTGGGAAGCGCATTGTCACCATAAATAACTCAGACCAGGCAGCCAACCTATCTAATATCCACACTATCAGGTACATCCCCATTTCAATACAAAAACATTCCTTTCTCAATTTACAGTATGAGACTATCATCTCACACACTATATTACAAGAACAACTTGAGGTACATCTATCACCAAAACTTAAACATGTTTGTCCTGCCCACAGATGGAGGCAATATCTGAGCAATGTAGCTAAATTAACCTTGGAGTATATGTGGAAGGGGTTTCGGAGGTTAGCACCCCTGTGGCCCAGTATGTGACCAGGCCTCGTGGTGAATCAGGATCTCATCAACCAGGCTGTTACTGCTGGCCGTACATAAACTGACGTACAAATCACAGCCCGGCTGGTCAGGTACTGATTTTAGGTGCCTGTCCAGTGCCTTCTTGAAGACAGCCAGAGGTCTATTGGTAATCCCTATGTATGCTGGGAGGCAGTTGACCAGTCTTGGGCACCTGACACTCATTGTGCTGTCTCTTAGCATACTCGTGGCACCCCTGCTTTTTATTGGGGGTTGCATCTGTTGCCAAGTCTTTTGCTTTCGTAGGGAGTGATTTTCGTGTGCAGATTTGGGACTAGTCCCTCTAGGATTTTCCAAGTGTATGTTATGTATCTTTCTCTCCTACGTTCCAGGGAGTACAAATAATAATAATAATAATATATTTCTACAAGTACATGTACAAGGTATACAAGCCTAGCTGACATCAATGACATACAGTTCTACTATATAAAAAGCCGCTTGTTATGCTGAGCATTTCGGGCATATTAGGTCAGTTTTGTCCCAGGACGCGACCCACACCAGTCGACTAACACCCAGGTACCCATTTTATACTGATGGGTGAACATGGACAGCAGGTGTCTTATGGAAACATGTCCTAATGTTTTCCAGCCATACCAGGGATTCGAACTCAGGACCTCAGTGTGTGAGCTGAATGCGCTAGCAATCGAGCTACAGGACTTTAACAATTCCCAGTAATTTAAGTGCCTTATTGTATACTTATATGTGCCGTAAAGTTCTCTGTATATTCTCCAGGTCTGCAATTTTCCCTGTATTGAAAGGGGCCATTAGTGTAAATCAATATTCCAGCCTAGAGAGAACAAGCAATTTGAAGAGAATCATCATGGGCTTGGCATCCCTAGTTTTGAAGGTTCTCATTATCCATCCTATCATTTTCCTAGCAGATGTGGTAGATACATTGTGATCTTTGAAAGTGAGATTGTCTGACATTATCACTCCCAGGTCTTTCACATTAATTTTTTGCTCTGTGTGGTAGCCTCCCATTCTCAGTCTACATTATAGGGCAATGCATAGAAATGACATTGCTGTGTTAGAAAAGTATCTACAGATCAAAATAATAATAATAAAAATATCTATATTTACTACAAGTACATGTACATGGTATACAGGCCTAGCTGACATCAATGACATACTACTATTATAGAAAGCCCCTTGTTATGCAGAGCATTTTGGGCAAATTAGGTCCTTGTCCCAGGATGCGACCCACACCAGTCGACTAGCTCCTAGGTACCCATTTTACTGATGGGTGAACATACACAACCGGTGTAAAGAAACACGCCCAATGTTTCTACCCATGCTGGGAATTGAACGCAGACCCTCGCCGTGTGAAGTGAGAGCTTTAGCGACCTAGGTACGTATATAATACTACTAAGAAGTTGACAAATAAGACATGTGCAATACCTGGGTACAAGAACATCAACAACACCATTACTAAATCTCTGGTCTACCCTATGAGAATGACCTTTGTACTTCCATGAGTGGGCCCTGCCCATGTGATTATATATACTATATACTATATAATATATAATCATAATAAGATCACAGTAAACAGGTGATATCACAATATGCAAAACAACCACTGTGAGAAAATAGTGAAATTCCATGGGCTTTCGTGATTTCTCACATTATCAAGGAATTGTAAAAATAAAAGATCAACAGGAAGGCATGCAGGGTAATATTTTGTGAAGGGATTCAGGGAAACCGGTTAGCCGGACTTGAGTCCTGGAAATGGGAAGTACAATGCCTGCACTTTAAAGGAGGGGTTTGGGATATTGGCAGTTGGAGGGACATCTAAACTGTCGTATCTAAGCGCCTCTGCAAACACAGTGATTATGTATGAGTGATGGTGAAAGTGTTGAATGATGTAAGTTTTTTCTTTCTCTTTGGGTGACCCTGCCTCGGTGGGAAACGGCCGACGTGTTAAATATATAATATAATATATATATATATATATATATATATATATATATATATATATATATATATATATATATATATATATATATATATATATATATATATATATATGTACTCACCTAATTGTGGTTGCAGGGGTCGATACTCAGCTCCTGGCCCCACCTCTTCGCTGTCTGCAACTGGGTCTCTGCTCTCCCTGCTCCATGAGCTTTATCATACCTTGTCTTAAAACTATGTATGGTTCCCACCTCCACTATATCGTTCGCTAGACTATTCCACTTCCTGACTACTCTATGGCTGAAGAAATGCTTCCTAACATCCCTATGACTCATCTGAGTCTTCAGCTTCCAGTTGTGTGTGTGTGTGTGTGTGTGTGTGTGTGTACTCACCTATTTGTACTCACCTATTTGTGGTTGCAGGGGTCGAGTCATAGCTCCTGGCCCCGCCTCTTCACTGATTGCTACTAGGTCCTCTCTCTCCCTGCTCCATGAGCTTTATCAAACCTAGTCTTAAAACTATGTATGGTTCCTGCCTCCACTATGTCGCTTTCTAAGCTATTCCACTTCCTGACAACTCTATGACTGAAGAAATACTTCCTAACATCCCTTTGACTCATAGGAGTCTTCAACTTCCAATTATGACCCCTTGTTTCTGTGTCCCCTCTCTGGAACATCTTGTCTCTGTCCACCTTATCTATTCCTCGCAGTATTTTATATGTCGTTATCATGTCTCCCCTAACCTCCTGTCCTCTAGTGTCGTCAGGCCGATTTCCCTTAACCTTTCTTCGTAGGACAATCCCCTTAGCTCTGGGACTAGTCTTGTTGCAAACCTTTGCACTTTCTCTAATTTCTTGACGTGCTTGACCAGGTGTGGGTTCCAAACCGGTGCTGCATACTCCAGTATGGGCCTGACGTATATGGTATACAGAGTCTTGAATGATTCCTTAGTGAGGTATTGGAACGCTATTCTTAGGTTTGCCAGCCGCCCGTATGCTGCAGCAGTTATCTGATTGATGTGTGCCTCAGGAGATGTGCTCGGTATTATACTCACCCCAAGATCTTTTCTTTGAGTGAGGCTTGCAGTCTTTGGCCACCTAGACTATACTCTGTCTGCGGTCTTCTTTGCCCTTCCCCGATATTCATGACTTTACATTTGGCAGGGTTAAATTCAAGGAGCCAGTTACTGGACCAGGCTTGCAGCCTGTCCAGGTCTCTTTGTAGTCCTGCCTGATCCTCGACTGATTTTATTCTTCTCATTAACTTCACATCATCTGCAAACAGGGACACTTCTGAGTCTATCCCTTCCGTTATGTCATTCACATATACCAAAAACAGTACAGGTCCTAGGACTGACCCTTGTGGAACTCCACTCGTCACAGGTGCCCACTCTGACATCTCGTCACGTACCATGACTCGTTGTTGCCTCCCTGTCAGATATTCTCTGATCCATTGCAGTGTTTTTCCTGTTACGTGTGCCTGATCCTTTAGCTTTTGCATTAACCTCTTGTGAGGAACTGTGTCGAACGCCTTCTTGCAGTCCAAAAATGCAGTCTATCCACCCCTCTCTCGTGTCTTACTTCTGTTACCTTATCATAAAACTCCAGTAGGTTTGTGACACAGGATTTTCCTTCCCTGAAACCGTGCTGGTTGTCGTTCTATAAGCTTGTGTCTTTCTAGGTGCTCCACCACTCTCCTCCTGATGATCTTCTCCATGACTTTGCATACTATACACGTCAGTGACACAGGTCTGTA